>OX235279.1:150183212-150446250 GCA_944472155.2 Trichobilharzia szidati
GATGAATTTCAATTTGAGAAGTATTTGACTTTTGGTTAGGCTGTAATGTGTTTGGTAATGTAAGCTCAATTTCACTGATTAAATTCTTCAAGACAAACTTAATGAGAGTTCAACTATTGTTTTGTAGGGATTTGGTTGATTGGTTACAGGATTTCATCATGAGCCGACATTAGTTAGAGAACCATTGGAAAACCTGGGAGTACTGGACAGCTGTTTAGTCCTAGTTTGGGACTCTTCATCAGTACGCAGCCACTGGGATTGCTGGAAAATCAAACCTACAAACTCTATCAACTCACTGCGAAGTACTATTTAAATCTCAATTCCCATAGATGGGATCTGATTCTTGATTAGGTCACTTGACTGGACCTCTTAGGGGGTTAAAATATCAAAGACTGTAGATTTTCAATAGAAATTATATGTATATATATACATTATATACTTTTCCTCATTGATTGGAACTAGCTAAAACTGCAGTCAACATTTAAAGAATTAGTTGCAGGGGTACAAGGTTTTATATTAGAAAATTATATATATTTTGCTGCGTTGGCAGTTTAATTTAACTGGAAAATTTCGTGTTTATTGCAGCCAGTCAGAATAAACTGTCTCTTCAGTAATCTAGAGCGAAATTATGTGTGTGGAATTGTATGTCATGATATCATGATGTCAGCTCATGATGAAATCCTCCTACCAATCAAACAAAAATCCCTACAAAACCAATACTTGAAAATATATATATATATATACATATTAAACTCGTCAGTACTATCAGAGGCCAGTATTTATCTTCTGACATTTTCGTTGTTCAGTGAAGTAGAGGATACTGAGTGGTAATAGCTGTATAAAGTATTTAGTTAAGGTACCTCATCACGTTCTGGCATTTATCCTTATATTACTCAGCTCTGAGCAAAAATATAAATATTTTGTGGTATTAAGTATGCGTTGGTGGCATAGCGGTTATGATGCTCGCCGACCATGCACATGGTCCGGGTTTCGATCGCCGGCCGGCGCACTCCTTTACCTCGCTAAGCCAGAAATAACGTTGGTGAAGAGGAAAGGTTGGGCATGAGGCTAGCAACCCCATCCTGTAAAATAAGCACTGCTACAGAAACTTCAAGCCACAAGCTTGAAGCCCTATGTTCCACTGGGGAACGTGAAGGAAAAAAAAATTAAGTATTGTTGTAACATAAGCACTCAAAAGTTGTTGCAAGAGTTTAGTAACACCTGTGCATTTTCTCCTTGTTTACTTCCACCGATTATTGTAAATTGATCTGATGCACTTATGCACCATACTTCAAGACCGCAGACATGTCTTACTTACTTGTGAGTGTCAACAAGCACGAAACCTAGGTCGAAGGCTTCCTGCCGATTACCTTCAACCATCTAATATTATTCAGACCAAAATGACTATTTAAGTGTATGAAATATGTTGTGATACCTCGATTTACACTCACGTGCCAGTAGAAAAGTGAAAAATGGAAACAAATAAAGGACTTTCTCCATATTGGGTCAATATCAGTTGTGCAGTCAAGCCTAGAGAAGTAACTCTGCAGTATCAGTGCAGCACCATTGTCCGCAATTACTTATAGAAGATGGAAATCCTACATCATAGCTAGTCGACAAGAACACTTAGATATCTGAAGACAGCTCTGATAGTGTGGCACCTCTCCGGTTATTCAGAGGTCACTGTTTCGAAGTATGATAGTCTAACGAGGTACACAGAAGTCTCCAATGTAGAATTACATGCAGAAACGACGAAACATAGACAAAAATCCCAACACAAGCTATGCACTATCTACTTCCTTCTGTTTTTCTCTATTCTGATTCACAATTTACTACATTCTTTTGGTTTGTAACTTTATTGGTCGCTTCTGTGTTCATGACATCTGTATAGGATATCAAAGTATGTATGTAGTTCTTATGAAGTCTTGTAAATAGAGTAGGCCAGCTTTAGTTACAACAACATTTATTATCTCCCTAGTGTGTAGCAGTTTTTGGTTTATAGAATATGTTGAAAAATTGTTCACACTTACCCTTATAACGTATAAGCGTACAGTTAACTTGACTTTTATTTTGCTTGGCAGCGTCTTGTATAACCGTAATTGTGACATTTCAGTTGGTAAGGGCTCGTCATCATTCACCGGATAAATGATTAAATTACCCTGAATTCAAAACAAGTTATCGGTATTAATATTATAAAGATAAATAATATATAAGTAAAATGTTTTAGATAGTTGAGTATTGACAAGTGAGTCAGTATTATAGATGAGCAGTTCTTGTCGTTATGCCTGGATATTGACTGTTAGCCACTAACATCTTAGATAATACTCCGACTAGTCCAGCTAGCTTCGACGACACACTAAAGTTGTTGAGTTGTGTTCCTCTAAGCAGGAAGATGAACCTCAAATTATTCTCTTTCGTCAATTATCTGTAAGAGATGTACCTAGGAATCTATTGAAGAACTTCAAATTCTCCGAGGAATCTTGATGGAAAATGAATTCCCACCCAGATTTATAAAAAAGAATCTAAAACCAAGGGAAAATTTTGAGCAGGTCGAAGTTGCACCTCCAAAACATGCTGCTCCTGCTGCTTAACATCGAATTTAAAAATGAAACTTAGGCAGGAATTCTCCGTAAATGGCTTTTGAAATCTCTCAGTGATACATTATCTGCCTCCAGCCTACGAGTGACATTTTCTTGTGCGAAACTATTTACTCACCACGCGAAAGACAAGCTGTCTCACTGGGCCACTTCGACATGCGTAGTCCACTTCACATGCTCTTGTGTAGCTAAGTACAGTTGTAAAACGCACTCAGGAACACCACCCAGCCTGTCTGGCATAGGGAAAATCGAAGTGTGCAATAAACAAATTATTATAGGACTGCATACCACCTCAATGTCCAGGTATTACACATAATATTAGTTTTCATTCTCCTAAGCCTATTATATACTAGTGCATGTTAACCGAAGAACTATGCTAGACAGTAAACCGTCATACTTTAACCAGTTAAAATCTTATTGTCATTTCCTCCCCTGTTATTGTATTACTTGAATCAGAATTCCATATGTAAGCGATGAACCAACACCTTCGCACGCATAGGTTAATTAGGTGATTTCGCAGCTCAATAAAGCACTGCCTCCAGTTACTACAGCTTCAGTCACATAACTCAGTGAGATTGTAGAGATGGACATCATCTATCTATATAGCCTCTGAACGAAATAAATTTTGCACGGATCCTGTGATGCTGTTGAATATGAATGGTATTTCTGCATCATTACGTCAAAATTGCCATTGAAAAAAATAAACGGAAACTGCTTGTTAGGCGGCTTGTTAACAATAGAGACTGATACAGTAATCTGAAGGTTTGCTTAGATGCCACCATGTCTGTTAGAATATTTAAACCACGTGCCTGGCAATTAACACTTGAAAACATACATCCAATCAGTTGAATTCAAAGGTGAACGTCTGCGTTATATTGTTTTTCAAGGATTACTGTATGCTTTTATGAAGATTTAAGTGGACAGGGGATAACTCACTCATCATTCAGACAGCACAAACGTTTTCTACGTAGAGTCATGTAACCTTACAGCACACATTATTGGATATCCCTGAAGAATACCTCAATTCTTACACCAAGATGCATTTTAATCTGATCGGATACTAGTTTGCAACTAGTGTAATGTGTCTAGACCTTTTTATGTTACAGACTGAATTCTGTCAGTCACTTGTGCAATGTGGCTACCATTCACGGTGCACTGTGAATTGCTGATACATTGGATGGTTGAAGGTGATCCGCAGGAATTCTTAATACTAGGCCAATTGCGAGTCTGAACAGCTCAGTGGTAACGTCTCTGACTGGTGCACCGGGTGACGCGAGTTCGAATCTCAGGACACATTCCAACGGGCACGAAACCTAGTTCCAGAGCTCCCACCTATCGCCTTCAACCATCTTGCATATGCACTTTAATTCCCCAGTAATAATATTGTAATGCTGTAGGAGTCTATTCTAGGTATTTAAGCGCAAACATGGAAAGCAAACAAATATCGTTTACCTTGAAAAATCCTGTTATACGGCTATCGGATACATCGTCATCACGTTGTTTCCCTTTATAAAATGGAAGATTTTGGAAAGGTTGCTCAAACCGGTTAAAATCTGGGACTTCTTCAAGTGCAACTGGATATATCTGAATTCAGGAAAGAAAAAGGATAATGTAGGACAAGTACACAATATATTTTTCATGCAAATATTTTAAAAAAAAATTTGTGATGATTAAAATAAATCTCTCTGTGGTGACTCAATGTATCTCGATTTTTTGACAAATGTCAGCCGGCTTGGTGCCTAAATGTACATACATACATATCTAATACCTCCAAATATGTGATGCCCTAAATGGAACTATATCTGCCAGATTGATGACAGTTCTATATTTATTGATAAATACCTCATGAGAACGATTTGCGTGCCGTATTCGCGTTCAGCGGCTGAAATACTTTGATTGCAAAGTTTTCATTGTCTCTATAGACAGCATAATCAGTAATAATCTCAGAGCAAAGTAAACCTTGAGAATTCTCTGTGAATAAAAAGGAAACAGACTAGTTAAAACGAATGCAGTGTTCATCTTTTTATGTATGGACACTGATATGATAACACAGCCCTTCATATCGATGTGAACATTAATTTCTTTCAACTTGAAAAATGTGGAAATCTTGAGATGGAGGAACATAAAGAATCTTCAACAATTCCCAAGAAACTTGATGCTCAGAGGAATGAATCTACAATTCACAGACAAATTCGGCATTAGTTGGAATTATCAGACAATGAAGAAACAGTCAAAAGATCAAAATACAAGTGAACTTCCCGATTCTTTTTGAAGTTAGCGGTGAAGATTAATTAATTCATCCAGCTTGGGGAAGAATCGCCAAAGAAATAATTACGCACTTTATTGACATGTTGACCTAAAGGATTTTCCTATGTTCTTCTGAATAAGAAAATCTCACTTTAATAATTATATCAGAATTTCAAACAGACAAGTCTTTAATACAATGTTGCTAAGCTCCGTACGTCTGTATGTCACATGAGAAGCTTTGCAATGCAAACGATTACATTGTCGTGCTTTGAAGTGAATACAGGAGGAAGTCAAGGGTACCTACCATCACTGATGATATTTATAGTTGTGATAGAGTGGATTTACTTCATACTGTGGGGAGAGAGAAGACAGGAATGCATTGTCCGACAAGAAGACTCTAGAAGACCTGGAATTCACGGGTGATTTATGTCCAATATCACACAAATTCAAAGACTTGTAGGGGAAAACCAACAAACTGGTTGAAGAGGCTGGCAGCGATGACAGGACTCCAGGTGAACATAGAGAAGACGGAGGTGATGAAGATAACCAACCAATGAGGATCACGACAAGCACCAATCAATATCAGAGGCAGAAATTCGAAAGAGGTCATTTCCTTCACTTATCCAGGAAGCATCGTTTCAATGACAGGGAATAGTACAGATGAGGACGTGCAAACACGCCAGAATCAGAAAGACATGACAGACCATCACTCTAAAATCATTGTAGAAATCTTCTGCGTTGCTCAGCATAAGGAGCGAATTTCTCAACACCAATATTAAGTCATTCATTTTTCTATATTGGTGAGCAACTTGGCCTGTGCGTCAATAAAAGCATTTCTAACAGGTTGCAGACTTTCATCAACAACTGCCTTCTGTGATTCTATACTGGAGATCAAATGGCGGGTGATAAAGAATCAACAACAAAGAACTCTTGGAACGAGCCAAACAAGCACCTATCGCTCAAAAAGTATGCAGAAGAAAATGGAGACGGATCGGACACACATTTATGATACCGTGGGATGACATTGCTCGCTAAGCCCTCTAGTGGAATCTGAATGGAAAACGATGAATGGGGCGTCCGATATGAAATTGAATGGCAAAAAACTTACCAATATTGTTTCCACCCAACTTTGATCCTCCTGAGTCTCAATGTCATAGTTTAAGTCTATAAATTCCTTTTGAAACAGTCCCTTGGAATTAATCTAACGAAAATAAAAAAGAAACGATGTATAGTACATAAATGTGATGCATATCACTAATGAAAGAAGAGGTTATAAAATCATGGCAAAGTTTTTTCATCCCTCTTTATTTATATCTGATTGAGATCGACCAGCCACATCTTGATAATTTGGCTTCTTGAACGGTTGCCAGGCTTAATAACTTGAAATTACTTGTTTGGCAGTGTCTAGCAGTAGAATCCAGTATGTCTATTTTGTTCTGTTTGAGAGTTGTCAGCTGTGTCTATGTACTCCTCATTGAGTGACAATGACCCACTTGACTGTCAAACTGAGTACCAATAGCTTCAAACAACAAAGAGTTGTTAGTAATTTCAAATGATATGCGTTGCACAAGAGGTAACTTCTGTTGCCCAGTGGCTTAGTGGATGATTAAAGGGACGGATACTGTTTTTAAGTCTCAGCAGGGACACATCAATTCAGTTAGAAGTAAGTACACCCATTTGATGAAATCCAAACTGGACGAAACATCATCCCTGAATTTCACTACTAGCCAATAAGAGTCAGCTTCATAAAATTATAAGTAGATGTTACGAATTCCCTGAGTCAAATTGAATCAATATAAATTATTATTTAAAAAATAATCAATTTAACAGTTTATTTAGTTAGACTACTATAAGGTAAATCATGGAAAATTCCCATTGTAACAGATAGAAAATCAAAACAAATGATTCAGCGAAGAGACTCTTTTCAACAAATTTATCATCAAGCTGTACAATCGTATATATATGGTTTTTAAGAAGTTATATCCAGAGCTGGTATATCGGTCGTTCGACACGAATTTTGTCCAAGAGGATGCAAGAACACTATCCTGCATGGTTACGAAAAGGTGGAAGTGGAGCAATAAGAAGCGCGATCATTCAGCATCTGGTCGATAATGATTAACCTATCTCTATAGCCTCCGCCATCAAAGTCATCTAAAAGGCAAAGAGTAATTTACCCAAATCCCTACGTACCCGACTCATCTGTATTGCTGAAGCTTTGGCTATCGAAACAGAAAAGCCAGATCTCTGAGTACAGAAAAAGTTCGTCCAACCCCTCCAACTTTCATGGTCTTAACCCCTCTATGCTAAAGTATGGTAATCTCCAATCATATTTTAGCTCTACCAATTTTTCACTTTTCAATTTTCCATTTTTGTCTATTCAATTTGTATACTCTTCCTTATTACGTCAATTGTTACTATTACTACTCTCACTTTTAACTGTCTTCGGTATTTTTTCACTTGTTCCACTTGTCATTCTGAATCAATTCCTTTTTACAACATTAAATTCTATGCTATTAAATTTCACACAATATTACGAAAGGTTTTTATTTTATTCGATTTGTCTACTCATCTTATAATTGCACACCCTTTTTCAAGTTCTATGCATCCTATGAATTATACTATATATATTACATTAATTTGCTTTGCCACTTGATATTTAACTACGATTATAATCACAAACATTTTAGTTTTAATTGCATTTCATATTATTATTTTATGCATTCACACCTATGTTTCAATTCCCTCACCGGATATATAACTTCTTAAAAACCATATATATACGATTGTACAGCTTGATGATAAATTCGTTGAAAAGAGTCTCTTCGCTGAATCATTTATTTTGATTTACTGTTAAGTAGCCAAAATATATTAACAAAAATGTTTTCATGAGTCAGTGTCACATCCCATTGTGTTTATCCATTACATGCATGTGTGGACACACGTACATATGAAGGACCCATTGGTCTCTGCAGGTTAGGGCTACAGAACATATCCCAAAGTGGCTGCAACAACAAATAAAATCGCCGGATACAAATGATCCCGGAAATAGATGTCTAACATCATCGATAGCTAAGCACATTATAGAGACGGGTCATAAGATTGATTTCAATGAAGTTCACTATATTAAATTCAATTTTAGATTTTCCCGTCGATTGACTGGACTGAAGTGCTTGGTCTCAGACTGACATGTCAGCTTCTAGTTGGGACTCGTCAACCTGAGACCGAGCACTTCGGTCCAATCAATCGACGGGAATATCTAAAATTGAATTAAATAATTAACATGACCCGTTGCATAAGAGGTGGCTCTCGTTGACTAGTGGATAACGCATTGGCGTTTCAAACTGTGGGCACTGGGTTCGAGCCTCGATGGGAACATCATCATTCACTGCGGAACGCAGCTACACCCAGATGTTTTTTATTCCTTCACGTTCCCAGTGGAACATAGGGCTTCAAGCCAGAAGCTTGAAGTTTCTGTAGCAGTGTTTATTTTACAGGATGGGGTTGCTAGCCTCATACCCAACCTTTCCTCTTTACCAGTTTTATTACTGGCTTAGCGAGATAAAGGAGTGAGTCGGCCGGGGATCGAACCCCGGACCATGTGCATGGTCGGCGAGCATCCTAACCACTATGCCACAGACACTACACCCTGGTGACGAGTCCCAAATAGGACGAAATGCGCATCCTGGATTCCACTGCTAGTTACCATCCACCAATTAAAGCTTACTTTGTTTTAAAGTTACCACTCAAGATGTTGTCAAGGGAGCCAATGAAAGCTTCGCAAGTGAATAAGCCATTTAGCACAGAGAACCCCAGAACGACGGCAACAACACACGAAAAAACAAACTATACAGAAATCCAGTTAAATTATCTGGTTAAAAAATTAATAATGATGAATACTTATCACATACAAATCTTTCTTTGACTTTTGTTTTCACACTCTTCTTGTTCTTCTTCTTTTTAACTTTTGCTCTACGCTTGGCGAGTTCCATTTGACGTTTTTCTAAGGCTGTCAACTTTTTCTTTGTTTTCTTATTATTTCTTCGCCAACATTTTCTTTTCTGCTTATAGTCTAAGTAAGTTGGCTGTACTCCATTCCCTTGGGTAGTTTCTTCTGTATGTGCGAAAGAAGAGGACACAGAAAAAAGAATAAATCATGCTGCGCAGTAAAGCAAAATGCAAATGCAATGTTAGTTTAGATATCAGTGTCCATTAAATTTCTAATAATAATGATTTACTTTACTCCAAAACAGTACTTATGATACAGTTTGGAATCTCAGTATTTTGTACATTTTTTTGCATCTAGTTCAGTCAACAACAGGAAAAACAAAAAATACGTACATATTGCAAATTATAGGTAACCAGAATTGATTTAGAAGCGTTTTGGTATTAGCAGTGACAACGGAGTCAGAAATGGGCAAAAAGTGTAAAATAATAATAACAATAATAACATTAATAGCTAAAATTACAATATAATTGAAATACTGTCACTATAAATTACATATAAGAGGGAATAAAAGTGCCAATTACTTTGCTAATTACATATTAAGTCGTAGATTTCACGCTTGACACTATCTTTATCACATAGGATATCGTTGAGTTTTTGTCTTAAGCTGTATGATCATATAATTTTTTATAATGACTTCTGATCGTATTCGATGAGATATGTAAGGAGGGGGAATCGTAAACAGCGAGGATGCTGATTTTTCTCTTTTATTCCCAGTGGAACATTAAGGCTTCAAGCTAGAGCTTTGAAGTTTCGGTAACGTTAGTGTTTATTTTTGACGGGATAGGCTTGCTAGCCCCATGCCCAACCTTTCCTCTTTACCAGTCTTATCACTGGTTTAGCGAGGTAAAAGATGCTGATAGTCAGGCAATATAGATTTATACCATTTCTCTCCTAACTTCAGATGTCTATCAGCTTATGTAATAACAAGCTGACTAATTTGCATATCACCTTCCCCACTGACAACCTTTAATACCCTTCTCAAAATAACACGGCACTTTTTGAGTAGCCCAGCGAAAACACTAAGGGGGGGGACAATAAAGAACAGCAGGTGAGATGCAAGAGTTATCGAATCGTAAAAGTGGAGTTTGAGTGATTCCTGATTGTCTTACCTTCCAAATGCAGAAAATAAGATGGGACATTTTCTTAGAAGTTGACATAACACATAGGATGACCAAAAAACGTCAAAGGATAGAACTACTCCAAGATATTTAATGCTTGACTTAGTTTCTATTTCAGTGCCGTCTATACTGCAAGCATCATGTGAGCCAACCAGTTCGTATAGATCACGTTTATGCCTGAAGATGTAATTAACTGTCTGACATTTAGAGGGACTTAAGGTAAGACCGCTTGGCTTAGGTATCTGTGTGGTTTATACTTAGGCACTCAATCTTAGGCCAGTGGGTTCCGAATTCGATGCCATCTCTGTTTACTTTAGTCTGGATAACTGGAAAGTATCATCAGCTCTTACACAACAGGCATGGTTCATAGTCTAGTACATGAAAGATCTGTTTCGGACAAATGAATTCCAACTTACTAACTAACGAGATATTTAGACTTTATGACATTTCAATGTGTATCAGTGAAGACAGTAAAGACAACACCGCCTCTACTGAAACATCAAAGTTCGAAGCACTATGTTCCATTCGAAACGCAAAATATAAAGAAAAAGAACCTACTCGAGTCCTCCTTTAAAATTACGTACAAATTGAAACCAAATAGTAAAAGAGATGAAAATCTTCGAAGGAATATTTAATAAAGTGGGAATAATGGTGGTTTTCAACTCAACTTATCCATTCCTAGGCAACTTTCGGAGGCATTATGAATTCTTCTGCCACGATTAGCCAAAATGATCAATCCCACCAAGTACTGTGCACCAACCATGAGTGTAAACCAGTCTATGGGTATGGATGGATGAAAAGTTGGATTGGATATTCAGTCACTTGTTCATGGAATCAACACTTTACACGCATACATTAGACACAGCATCAGTAGCACAAAACGGTAATTAGTGTTACATCTAAGATCGAATGATGAATTAATTAGTTTACTGTTCCATTACCAGCCAACAGCACATCTTTACTGTTGTCTGAGGCAGTGGAGCTTACCGCTACCGCTTTAGATTGATACCAAGTCTAAGATTGTTTAGCAATTCTTTTAGTCTGAAAAGGTTGATAATGACTGATTTATATTTTATGCAAAAGCAATTAAAGCTTATGTCTCCATAATATAGTCAATGTTTTCAAAATACGACAGTCTAACAACCTCCGTTTCACATTAAATCTGAAAAATGTTCATAAATTAATTCATTATGGTTGCAGTAGAATGATGACCTCGTTAGCAGTTGGGTAGACAGAAAGACTAATTAATCAGTGTTTGGCAGTCTGAATCCTAACTCGACACAGACTTTCCTTCCACCTTCAGGTATCACACTTCATTTTATATTCTGACGAGTTTAACAGCCTTTACAGTGTCAAAATATGTCATTAGCCGAATGACAGTGTACCCAGTTCTATATTAGCAGAACATATAGTTCAGTTTTCCAATTAAAGCTTATCAGAAGATTGCATTTCTTAGAAGGTTGTTCTTATGATGCTTTTCAGGTTCCGGTTCATTCCACTAACCTACCTTTGTAGATTAGGAATTTTTACTATTCTCCTGTAGTTCAACTCAACATTTCTTATACTCAAATGAGCTTGATCTTCAACACAGAACTGTGCACGAAAGTGTAGCACTTCAAATTGCCACAGCATTTCATATGAGACATACATAAAGGTTGAGAAAAACAAATGTGAAAAACCTACACTGAACACAAATGTATCGGCTGATGAATAAGAACGTGGAGAACAATAACGATTAAACTGATCTGGAAATTCGTAAAGCGTGAATGCGTTTGGATCGATTTTAAGCACTGTCACCAATAGTCTCCAATCACTGATTTTCACCATCTGGTTGACCACAAACTGCGAGTGCATACCTCGTTATGTGGATCAAATCAACGGTCAGAAGCTTTATGGACCACGCCTAACTCTTTTCTAGCCGAATTCTATGTGGCCTAACACCGCTCGACGGCTTGGTAGATGTAACCTATCGTGAATCTAAATTGGTTCCCGTCTATGGAACAACAAACTCTTCGGTGCAATCAAAATTTGACAGATACTCTTCCCATGTTAACTCTAATTGTGTATAAAAATTTACGTGTATATGCGGCAGCAGTTACATTGGGAGAACAGGAAGAAAGGCGAACCACAGATTCTCTGATTATGCACCGAAACATTCACGTCTCAAAGGAGTAAATGCTTTGAACAGCACTTTGGTAGACTTTTGTACTTTTTAGCATTTATAATTATTTTGTGTTTATCCTGTTTTTCTTTTTTTTTGCTGTTGGTGTCTTCAGATTTATTATTTTTTTTTGTTTAATACTTATTTCAAATGTCTGTAAAATTAGATACAAATATTGTAGATATGTGCTGAAAATTCCACACTGTACCACTAGTACTGTTTCTGGAATAAAGCAAATTACTATTATTATTATTATTGCCAGACATTTTGTTGATACAAGTCACAAGGTGGATACCGTGATACCCTTCTAGATTATTAATAGACGATATAACTGAACTTTCCTCAAATTTAACTAAGCAACTGCTATCAGACGTTTAAAAGCTGACTTGTATGTTGAGAAAGATTCCCTTATCAGTCTTTCCTTGCCTCAGTGACCCAACGTTTAATCTCTTCGTCTCAATTGATTACATAATTTTTTTTGCTTTCAACCTGCCCCCTTTCGCTTTAGTGGAATTTAGTTATTTTTTAATTCTGTAAATTGAGTTAAACTCACCACACTATTACTCATCACCAGCTTTTCTCCTCTTGTCTTGACTGTGCAACTTAATTTGTGATGTATCTGACCATTAATTTCGCATGTCTATGTTTCAACTTAACCTTAAACTCCCACATAAGTTACATATGTGGATCTTCTGAACATGGCTTGTTAACTTCTTTAATGTAATAATAATAATCACTTTATTCCACAACAATAACAATTTACAGCATGGAATTTTCAGTGTTTCTTTTACATATTGCAATGGTTTAGCTCTGTTTATAATTATATAAATGTATAAAATGTTAAAATATTGATAATTAATAGGAAAAATAAAAACCCCAACAAAATCACACCATTGCTAGGTCATAGTGAATAATAAATAAATAATATAACAAATAACACTTGCATTAATATGCATCATTACATTTTATAGTTTAGTTAATGATTTAAAAGTGGTAAAAGTTCTTTTCTGATATTTGTCTCTTCACACAAAACTCGTGCCAAATATGGTGCGGTCGAATTTTTATATTTTGTAGTACGAGCATAAATGTTTATGAAATTTCTTCTGGTCTTACCCGAAGAGATACAAGGAAACAGTTGTGAATAAAGAGGATGTTAACTATCAGACAAGATAACTTTAGCTAAGTGTTTACAAGAATTCATATGCCTATTGACAACAGTGTCAGTTAATTGAGTCAAAGGGATAGCACTGACCCTACTTACAGCCTTCAATGTTCTTCGTAGTATTATATGGTCTTTCTTGAGTAGCCCGGGGAAGAACTTGTGTCTGTATTAACAAAAATCATGTTGATCCCTGCAAGTATAATAAAATTCGATGTATATTTATATCATCAACTTGTAGACTGTAAGCAGATGAAGAGAATCCGATGAAATATATATACTATTCTGCACAAGCATATTTTTGCTTTTAAAAAATAGTAGTTAACCTAGGTATACTACTCATGCAGTAGTCATAAACTACATGTGAAAATAATTCTTTTTAAACATGAGATTGTGCGTCGGTGGCACAGCGGTTAGGACGCTCGCCGACCATGCACATGCTACGGGGTTCGATCCCCGGCTGACGCACTCCTTTACCTCATGAAGCCAGAAAGGAAGTTGGTAAAGAGGAAGGGTTTAGCATGACGCTAGCAGCCCCATCCTGTAAAAATAAACACTGCTATAGAAACTTCAAACCTCTAGCTTGAAGCCCTATGTTCCAGTGGGAACGTGGAGGAATAAAAAAAACATGAGATTGAGAGGTAAATCTTGAAGAAATTATTATTATCATTACTACTATTATTAATTTATCCTGTTATGGTCATTGTTAACATTAATACCACATCGAACGTACCGTCTGAGTCATTGTCTGACTGGACTGCAATTTTCTCTAATTTCTCTTCAATATCACTGTCTTCTGAATCCGTCAGAGGGTCAACTTCATTCTAAAAATAGATACACATACATCATGTGATAATAACATTCCCATTTTGGCAACTGGAGTAAATATTTTTTTATTGAAGGAAATCATTAGTGATTACATGGACGTCTTTATGTAAGACTTTCAAGCATGATGAGATAGATAGATGACTTTGTCAGTATGCAACACAATGAAGCCAACTGATTGGATACGAATTCTTATCAGTAAAGTGAAGTAGCCTTGACAAGCTGAACGCCATACTACTGAGAAGTGAAAACAAATTATTCAGAGGTTGTTGAGGAATATCAGGTTAGGCAGAAAGTGACTATTCCATAACTTGGTTAAATTTCTGAAATAAAATCATGTTTACTGGAGAGAAGGAGGTCGGAAATTGGATACACTGATAAGTATTACTTCCTATCGTGAAGATCACCAGCAGCTCAGATTTATCAGTAGTATATTAAAAAAAACATTCATTGGCACAAAAATGTCAAATAGCGGAGAGATAGGTTTGAAGTCAAAAGAGAGGAAACGAACCAGTATTGCGGCTGAACATGAGAGACACATAAAGAAGACAAATAAACACAATACGAAGGGCAGAAGGAGCACAACACAGGAGATCTGTGCAAATGGCGATTTTAGTATATTGTGTGCATAAGTCCTCTATACGTGTATGTCAAATTGCAAATAAACTATCCGTTACCGAGTCTCTTGTCCTCTTCAGTTACAAAAGGTCATTTGTTTCAATTTTTATGGGCACATAACTAAACACTTAAAACATAGAATTTGTATATTAAACTTCTAACTATTTGGACACGTAAAAGAACTATATAAACAGCTCTATTTTCTGCCCATTGGCCTTTTTCCCGGGAGAACTAATCTTGTCTTCTTAGTCTGTCTTCTTGGTCCTCTGATTAAACGGACAGTATTCAAGCAGTTAATCATATAATATCTATCATGTGTTAGAGTGCTGTGGGTTAAATAGCAGCAGTCTTTCCAGTTCACTGGTAGTAATCGGTTAGCAAGGATTCGATTCAAGAGTTATCCCGCTGTTTCATTAGGTCTGGAAGAATATGTGCTAAAAGTAACCATGTGATTTTCATCCTCCTTCACAGTTGTGTAACCACCAGTCGATAGTTATTAAATCCGTATAGACTTTATAACTTTATGCATACTTTTGTCGTCAGTGTTACCTCCTAAAGAGTCACAAGTTGTTAGGATAAAGTACTTGAATCAATATCCCTTCGTTTCCAGCAGTTTTCTATGTGTCTTACGTCAATGAGATGAATCAGAGAACGTGGAACTAATCAGATCCCTGCAAGAATTATGTAATGATCATTAGTGTCTGGTTACGAAATGAAATTCCTCATGTGTAAAGTTGTAACCAATGTGGTCCACAATGCTGGATGTAAAGCCAAGTACTCGCTGGTGACAGTGGATGACCCTGGAGGTGGACGGACAGAAGTCAGAAATCATGGTGTCATTTACTTCCATCTCAGTGGGCAAATGGTAGGCTTCGTTCCCTGTGAAGTCATGGCCACGCGCTATTAAAGAGTCCCAGACTAGGATGAAAGAGCTGTTCGGTTCTCTGACTGATACTAATCCGTGATCTAACTTGAATCAGTGCAGTGGCTTTTCTGATGAGTGAGATAACCAACCGCATTAAAGATCATTTAAACTTTATTCAGCATTGATATGTTTTATATCTCTATTTCTTGTCTCCTATTCTACTGGTTTGAATTAATTCTAAAACCATGAATTGATCCATTAACATTTTAAATATACACATAATTGGTTATTTTTGTAGTCAAAATACAAAACAGGTGACTAACTTTATATCTAGATTCATCGTAATTACTCTCTCCACTTCTTATTGTTACATAAAAACGAGTCCACCAATCAGCTGTGGCCAGCTGTTCAGGTGTTGGCCCAGGATGCGTTGTGACAAGATGAGCCTATTAAAAGTTGAATATATATATATTAAACAAAAATGCATAAAAATTTATTCTGTATTCCCAAGTCTATATAAAGCAGAAAAATATAAAATGAGTTAGCCAGTATGTATTTGTAGACTTTGTTATAAGTTATACCTGTTATTAGAAATTGATTGAGTAATCAGACTGTAGTGAGCTAGTCAGTTTTTAAGCTTTGATTACGCCGCTAGAGATAATAATAACAGGAACCGAAAATCCCCCTAAAGTAATCAGAACAGGATGATTTCGAGCGAACAGTTGTTTTCGATAACTTCTTCCTCAGGCTCTACATTTACAAATCCGTGAATAGTAGAATACACTAATAGCCAGCCAGAAAAGGCGAATGAAAATTATACCAGAAACTGTATTTGTTGGCGTACAAGCAAGCATAAGATGGAATGATAGTTCGTTAGTTAATATTTTCAGTTGAATGTATTTAAAATGTGCAGTCATTCAGAATTTAAGATAAAATGTGAACAGACAGCTGGGTGACATCAGTGTATTTGTAGTCAACAGAATATAAGTTTCATTGGGGTGGGGAAGGAAGTGAGTTATGTTCAACGGTGGTATTTATGTATTTTGCGGTAATTATATTTTGTTACAATTCGCAGATATATGGCTTAACTTTCTAAGAAACGGTGACAAGCAGTACAGAATAACCTTCAGCAAGAAAACAACCAATCAGAAGACGTCGCTTCCCTGCTAACAATAACGAATAATAATGCACATAAAAATCTATAAATATCCCTTGACTTTCTCAATAAACGATCTGTTGCCTGGCCCTTGTCTTCTGTCGTTACACTCTGAGCTGCTTGATTTAACTGCGAAGCTTCCGTTGTCCCTCTAGACAACATCTTCAGTGTATACTTTAACATGATTTGAACATATTTGAATTCACCTTACTAAAGTTTGCTCTGAGGATGTTGTCTAGAAGGACAAAGGAAGCTCCGCAATGGAAATTAACCAGCTCAGAGAACACAACCAAATAAAAATCATCCACCTTAGCTACAAATCTTCTCTATTAGCTGATACGTTTAACACAGCAAGCTATCAAATCACTGAATTGGAAATCATTAAGTCTAAAAAGGGATCAGTCTAATCCACATTTCAAATTAACCTAACTCTGGTAATAAACATTATTCATCCAATGTTGTCTATCGGGTGGGTATATTCTTATATTACTTTATAATTATCACATACCTAACCGCTTCTCATTGTTCTACATCCATGAAAACCTGTTCTAACTGCACTGAACTGAATAAACCCGTCGCAACTTTGTTATGTCTCCGCCTGCTAATTGGTAATGATGGTAAGGAACCCGACTAGTATCCTAATATGCTCATTTGTCCACTGTACCTTCCAATCCACTGAGCCACGCAAATATCAAAAGACAAAGACTGGCCTGTGATTTGAAGATGCTGTACAGCACCGTACATTTATCACGAAAACGACACATGGTATTGATGTATTTTTTGCAACAATAAAGTTTACTCACAGCTGTGAGAAATAACTGATCACACAAGTCACAATATGCTTGAGAAATGATGACATACTATTTTATGCTGGATCTTAATAAAACCACAAATTCATTCCAAGTTTGCTGTTCGTACATGACTGATAAACCAAACCCAAAACAAGTGACGTAAGTATACTATCCACGGTAATGTTGAGGCATCTGTACAAGCAGCCTGTACACTATAAAATGAGGCCAATCAATTGAGTCCAGAAATATCAACAAGAAAATACAAATAAAATAATTAATGTCAATCTCGTGGCTATTAGATGACACTTTGGCCCTTCAAACGATGTGTGTTGGGTATGTATCTCAGTCAGTCAGTCAGTCAGTCATTTACTTGGGGTGAGTGGTGGTTCCTGAACAGAATGAAATCCATATCCTGGACGCCATTGTGACCAACCATCATCCTATTCTTCTCATAAAGAGATGATAAAATGTGAACCTTTCTTTTCATAGTCAACAAAATGTTTTCAAATAAACAGCTAACTAAAAAAAGAATGACATTGCTCAGCCTCACTTTTTCCCCGTCTTAAACAGAAACCCTTGAAAACAAGCACGTTAATATAGACGAAATATACCAACTAATAAAAAGTAAAACAGGTGACCAGGAAGTTTAAAATCCAAGTCAATAGAAAATGGTCAATACATATGTAAAGATAGTTACCAAGAGACGCAATTTTATCACTCATGAAGAAATTTAAATCATTTCACTTTGTGCTAAATATGGCGCTGAAAGGGGATGTTGTCCAGAAGGACGACGAAAGCTTCGCAACTAAACCAACCAGCTCAGAGAACACTATTAATTGCAAGTATAAATTACTCTTTAAAGTTAATGCTAAGAATTTCACCAGGCCATCGACGATCCAAATATGAAAATTCACAGAAAACCAAACAATGTCCATAAATTGCTAGAGTACAGTCAATACTTTTTTTCCTTTTAACGTATTTTGGAGTTAAATTAAATATAACCAAGATGTTGTCTCACTGTCTGTAAGAATTACACTACATCAGTACGCCTTGTAGACGATCTACACTGTTTATTAGGTGGACGAGCTTATTCCTTTTAAAAAAAATATCCACAAAGTTAACCACATTCAAGTGAAATTTCAAAGATGTTAATCATGCTAGTACCTGTCGTGAAGACATCCGGCTTTTTTAACACAGCGCAAATGAAAGCGCCATTTAAACCTACAAATCTACTCAGTGACAAAGTGTGTAAGCTAAAGGATCCCACACTGATATGATTAGACAAAATAACCTAATCAGTAGAATACCTTTCAATGGTTGTGAGGTCAGTTTCATAGATCGATCCAGTAGATTTGGATCATAACACAACAGTCTAGCTAGATCTAAAATGACTGACTCTGAGAAGAATCATTGCAATACACACACACTGACGAACAGTAGGATAGCATTCAGACAAAGTTCTAGAAGGGAGAGGAAACGAAGAAAAAGGGTGATAGCTGAATCTTTGTTCATCGAATCTACACCTAAAACCTACAACAAAAATGGTGTACCGCAAGTACTAGATATATGAAAAATGCGAATACTGCTTACATAACTGTGTAGATAAAAGCCCAAATTCAAAAAGTAGAACATAGAACAAAAAAAATTGTGCTTTTACAATACAAATTTGCATACTTGACCCGGTAGAGCTTCAACTGGTTTCTTATCTGTTATTACACCGGAGAGTACACCGCCATCTGAAGACATTACATCCAATTCATCAACTTTATCAGGTAGTTTATACTTTAAACCGTACTGTTGAAAACTTGGATTCAAATCGGCTAAGAGTTCAGCAGCAGATCTACTTGTTTCAAAGGATTGTTTACTTTCGAAATCATTATCACTTGTCTTCGATAGTATCAGTTCACTGTTCATCTCTTGAAGAGATAGATCTTCACCTTTGCCAAAACCAAAATTCAATCTTCCTGGACCATCAGATTCACTGTCAACATACACTGTACTATTGTTATCTGACCATTGACCTAGAGTGAAATAAAAGTTGTTTTTATTTAAAAAAAAAGCCATCAAGGAGGTAAATAGTAGTTAGGGGAATTGAGACTAATACTAAAATTTATTCAATTGTAATCAGTTATCCAATCACTAAAGTAAACTGGAATGAAAATGCTCAGCCTTAGGGATTATAGATAAATTTCCTCATGAACTGACATCAGTTAGAAAATGATTGACAACCAAGGAGCAATGAACATCTGTTTCGCCCTAGTTTAGAACTCTTCAACAACGCGTCCACAACATTCCACGATATTCCTTCAGTTAACAAGTGAACAGTCAATAGATTGCAATCAAATGATATCATTACTATTGTTTCCTTTATTTCCTAGAGGAACATAGGGCTTCAGCCGCACGTCTCCATTGCGTTCGGTTCTTTGCCAACATTTCCACCTGGCTCCACGTCTGCCCACATGCTTTCATCTCCTGTAGTCTGTAGTTTGTTTGAGGTGCTCTTCGTGACGCGCCAAGTCCCTGATCCATATAGTGAGTAGCACTGACTTCACATTGGAGTTGAAAATCCCGATCTTATTTTTCATACTGAGTCCTGAGTGTTGACCTCAACACAGACTTAAAAGTAATGAAAGCTTGTCTTGCTTTCCCAATCCTTGCTTTGATATCCTCGTCAGTTCCGCCTGTAGTTGGAACGATGCTTCCCAAGTGAGTGAAGGAGTTTGTTTCTTTCAGATTTCTCCCATTCATTCTCATTGTTGTCTATTGTTGTTGCTGTTGGTGTTGGTCAGGAATTTTCATCACCTCTGTTTTATCTATGTTCACCTGAAGTCCTATCTTCTCCGGATGCTTCTGCCAACTTGTTGCTTTTCACTTGCATATCTTCCAGTTTGTGGGAAATCAGACATATATCATCGGCGAAGTCCAGATCCTCCAAGTTTTTAGTGTGGGTCCAGTTTATGGCTGTTTCCTCATTACCCGCCGTTTGTCTCATTATCCAATCTACTGCAATCAGGAAGCGCATTGGAGATAGTAGGCAGCCAGCCGGCCTTGTCTTACTCCCGTTTTCACTCCGAAGGATTCCGTGAGTTTCCCGTTGTGGATTACTTGTCATGCAGCATTGTCATACAACTGTTGGATGAGATGTATAATTGTCGGTGGCACCCCGTAGTAGCGAAGTAGTTGCAAAATCACTTCTCGACCAACGCTACCGAAGGCCTTTTCAAAGTCGATGAAGTTGAGATAGAGAGCCGACTGCCATTCCAAGCTCTGTTCAGTGATGATCCGTAGTGTTGCAATTTGATCGATGTATGACTTGTTTCTCCTGAATCCAGCCTGTTCCGGTCGAATTTTTTCATGTAGGGCGTGTTTGTTTCTCTTCAGGATGATGCAGCTTTGTATTTTGCTTGGGATGGACATAAGCATAATGCCGCTCCAGTTCTTGCATTGAACTAAGGCCCCTTTCTTTGGCAGTTTGAATAATTAGCCTTTCTTCCAATACTCAGGTACCAATCAAATGATAAATTACCAACTAATGCTGACAATGGATGGCCTGTTTAAATCACTGGGCTGTCTAAATTGTCTGCTCCCTAAAATACATTGTATTTACTTCGTTTCATATTGGTTGAATCCTCGAATTACCACAATGAGTCACAATCTGTACTCCCGTCCAATTTCAAATAAGTTTCTATCTATCACTAGAAATTTTTCGAAGGAAATAGAGAAATGACATCATGCAGTAGTATTGGCACATACTTCGGATGGAACGATATTTCTTCATCATTATTTGAAGATCCTGCACAAGGAGTAAACACCTTGCTATGAGACTGGCTAGAAACCCTGCCATGCATCTAAATGCAAGTTTCAGAATAAGGCTACTACTACTTTTACTATTGTTACTATCCAATCATCTGAGAAGCTCAACAGTGTGCTTTTTATTCAGGTGTAAATAAACTGGACACATGAGTATCTTTCATGTAAGGTGAAGTTAATAGTAGACGTTATTTTTGTTAGTTTTTTATAAGCAATACAATAAAGCCATCAAAATGCAGTAACCTTGATAAGATTTGACAGGAATTGGCTTAAAACAGTAATCACTATAACGTTCATCGTGTGATCGGATGATTGTACAATTTCATAATCTTTTTCTTTCCTTGGTCTTGGTCAAATTGCCAACCAATCAGAGTATTTATTTTTCACCCATCTAAAAGAATCGCCTACCAATCAGAGCAGTGTATTTTCACTGACCTAGGCAGATTTTAATGTGGTTAAAATATATATAAATATAACATGCTTTATCCCGGTGGGTGTGTACCGATGAAGAGTCCCAAACTAGGGTGAAACAACTGTCCAGTACTCTCAGATTTTCCAATGGTTATCTAACCATTGTCAGCTCATGATGAAATCCTGTAACCAATCAACTAAATACCTACAAACCAATACTTGTATCCTAACAGTCACAGGCCAGTCTTTGTCCTTTGATATTTAAGGGGCTCAATGAAGAGCAACGTGGCATAGACGAAAAGGAGTATTTAGCATATCCGTTGGGTAGCCATTGCGTCGTCGTTATTATTACACTCATGCATAAGTCCACTTGGTCATATTAACTGGCTACAAGTCAATAACAATTTGCTGACGGGGTTACTCAATTCAGTGTCGTTATAACAAGATTCTTGAGCATGTAAGAAAAGTGCACGTTCGTTTTAGCTATTACAAAATTTAATATTTGGTCGGTTGGTTGTGGCTGTTAGATGTTTTTCTTCTTACCTAACTTAACCGACTGAATTCGAAACAGAATTATTATTTAGAACAGATAGATGATGACAGCATTTCATCAGTCCATAATGAATAATTAACGTATTTCAAATAGTATTTCTAGTGAATAGTTTTCTCTTACTGTTCCATTGAATCACTAACCATTGGATTTTGCATATAAAACCGTTGCAGTTAACATTAACTCATTGTCAACATGATCTGTAAGGGGATATAATTTTTCACCTAACAGTGTAAAATACATCATTTAAACATTTCAAACACTTAGATAAACAGGGATTTGAACACATTTTTTCTAATGTAGTGGAACAACCTAGTTAAATGCTTTATGCTTATCCAGAGATTGAATCTTGTATATTACTTTGAAAGATTTTTCGAAAGGCGCTGAATGTCCTGAGTTGACCAGATGTTCTGTCACTGAACTGTATACACTGAAGTGTATACCCGAAAGCATTCTGGAAAAATCTGAGACGAAACCGTATATCTTAAATGTTTTACATACATTCTCCACTACTCAGCTTTTCGGACCGGTTACTATGGGTTAACCAATCATAGAAAGGTGTGTGACTCCTTTTCATATTATGAGGATAAGTAAAGAGGGTCAACCATATTTGATATACTCATATTAATTCAGCTCAAATACATCAAGGTAACTGTGTTCGGTTAATTTAATAATTGTGGTAAGTCATGATTGGAGGCGGTAAAATGAAAATCAGTGTCTCATGTGGAGTTGAATCAGCCGCTTCCTATGCTAAACCAACTGAGTTACTAGACCTAACTGTTAACCACGTCTTTATTTCAGCAGAATAACCACTGGTGACTCGCAGATGTGATGTGAATGAATAATTATAACAGTTGTCCAGCTAGATCTTTAACTGTCAGTTATAATCATACGGAATTAGAGGGAGTGTAATGGTAACGAATCTATTTGAGGTGGTTTTTAGTTAGTAGGCTATTGTTCATGCAGTGAGTAATGACTGAAGGTGAAACTGAAGTCTACATCATAGTAAAGTGATGACCTACTCCCAATTTGGGTTTCGTAGCTCAGCTGACACAGCGTTAGACTGGTAATTTGCAGGCCACTGGTTCCAATCCTGACTCAACCTAGATTTTCATTTAAATCTCAGTCACCGCCCACTATCAATATCATACACTTCAATGAACTAGAAAAATATCAAGTACTGCTGGCCAATTAAAACTATGAATACTTACTTTCACCGTCTAACACCAAGTAGTCACGTGCATTTGAAATTGTATGACTTCCAATTGTTATTTTTGTCCCCAATATTCGATTATCAAAACATGAAAAAACTAAAGGTGGCCAGTAACGTTCATCAACTGGTAAGTACTAAAATGAAGACAAGGGATGAGATAAATCAAAAGACATTTAGTTTGTATTTAAGAGGTAAGCTGAAGAAAAAACACTGATTCGGCGTATATTGGAAATCTGCTGATTGGTACTTTTGGTTCTGTTTTTGTAATTTAATGGAGCAGGTCAACTAGTCCGTCTGTTAACAAATTGACTCTTGGCATGGATGTTTTCATTGCATTTTGTCTGTGGTATATTTTCGTCTACCTGATCTTGAGTTTTAACGGGAAGGAAAGGGTCCTCCTAGATGGATTTACAACCAGAGAACAAGTGTAAAACAAGATGCAATGAACATCCTGGATCCCACAACCCTTAAACATTGGATAAGTGTTCGGCTCTGGACAGAGATCTCTCTTTACCTTGAATCTTCAAGTCTTCTGAATATTTTTAAGGTTCCTAAAATCGCCTATAATCATTACTCAACACTCCTGATTGGATAGAAGATGACCAAATAGGATGGATTAATCTTCTTGCATCATTCATTTCGTATTTGGAAGCTCTGAAAAGTGGTCAAGCACTGAATACTGCTGAATTCTTTAACCATTGAAATATGCCAATTTATTCAGCAAAAAGACCGGAGACAATCTAGATTTCACAAATGATCTACGTCTCGTGTCACACAAACTCGAAGCTCTACAGGCGGAAGGCAAGAAGCCAGTGCAAGGTACATCGAAGCCAGAACTCCAGGTTCACACAATGGAAGAGGGAGGTGTTGAAGGCATTAGACAAAGAACAATAAATACCAATCACCATCATTTGAAGAAATCCAAAGGAAGTTGCCTGTTTCATTTGACTATCTGGGCGGTGTCATCAAAGTTAGCCGGGATGAAATCAAGAATTCAGGTTAGACCTCCAATACCCTGAAATCACTAAGGACATCGACACCACTCCTCACAACGAACAAGATCCGAATTCCACTTAAGAACAATATCACTTCATTGCTTCTAAATATTTCCCAGACTTTGTTCATGTATCACTAGAAGTTGCTGCAGAATTTCATCAGATAGACAGCTAAACAGGGAGGGATAAGCAAGAAAGATCTCTGGTAGTGAAGAGAACCGGCCAAAAACCTGTAGCTCAACAAATGAACAAAAGGAAATAGAAATGGAATGGGTATACACTGGGAAAATCGTTGAATGACGTTACACTCCAGTATAGATGGAAAGCAACAGGTCAAGTTTTCAAAGGTGACATACGGGACACTAAGTGAATGAGGAAATGATAGCTCATAGGCAGTCGTGGGACGAGTTGAAACTGATGACAAAGAACCAAGTGGAATAGAGGTGTATTGCTGAAGCCTTATATTCCACCGGGATCGCAAGGGATGAATGGATAATAAAAAGTAATTCAAGGATAAAAAATAATAAATTGTAACGACAAGGGTAGAGTACTTTTTAAAATAAAATGTAAGCAAAAAGAAAAGGTGGGTGACTAATCTTCACTTACAACATCCATAGCCTTCAGCTTTGTTTCAAAGACGGGTCGTTTAGACAAATCATTGATCACTTCCGATTCTAATTTATGACCACCAATTTCAACGACTACACGTGGTCGTTTAACCGGTAACAAGTGTTGACGTACCATACCCCATACACTCCAGAATAACTGGGAAAAACAAAAGATATGTGTAGAATTATTAATTCTGATATTCAAATAGAAAAAGAGAAGAGTAAAGTGAGTAAGCACTACTGAAGACTTGCGAAATAGGACGAAAAGGTTATTCAGTGCTCCCTGGATTTCACAAGGCTGCTTAATTTATGTCAACAGGTTGCGACGACATATACCTTGAAATCAGTTGGAATATTCACGAACATAATGCCTATTCACCTAGTTTAAACGTGTTCACTTTTTTAAATTCTATTTTAATTCTTTGCGTTCCAAGTAGAATATAGGACTTCAAGCGAGAGCTATGAAGTTTAAATAGCAGTGGGATCGCCACCCTCACGTTGGCTGGGAATCGAACCCCGGACCACGTAGGTAGTTGGCGCGCATCCTACCGCTGAACCACCGACGCACGAATGGATTCCTTTAGATTGTAATGTAGTTTCTTTGGAAGTTTACTGACTTGTCGCTGTCTCATTCTACATTGAGTAGTTCGCTTATAAAATCTACAGCCTAGAGGATATTTCCCAAGATAGTTTTAAATAGTCCTGCTATTCATATAGAACTGTAAGCCTTCTACCTTACATATAATCGCCCACCAAATAACTTCAATGACGGTACTTCAGATTGAGAAATTGGTCCACTTTGGTATACGACCTCCTGGAATACATATGATTGCATACTCTCTTTAAAATATGTTCGCAGCTAACTGTGGAATTTTGTTTCTTTTCCAGAACTTATTGGTTGAGTTTACCAACATCCCAAGGGGTTTTCACTGGGACTTAAATACACCGTTTGAAAGGCTAGATGTCGAGTTCGAATCCCAGAAAAATGCCATCACTGCAAATACAGCATATTCATGCGTGCTAATAACCACAAAACTGAGATCACTAGAGGCTTCCTTCCGACTGACTTCTAATATTTAATAACAAATTATAGTGTAACACAGAGAACATAATTTCGCACAGATTTCTATGAAGACTAAGGTTTAGATATTTAGAATAGCGGTAACTGATTGCATAATTAGCTAGTCAGTTTGAGGTCAACGTGTGTTCTATAGTGTTCATACCACTTTTGCATTGTTCCAACAAAATCCCTCTGCATAATTTACAATGACAAAAGGTCAAGGTAGTTTTAAAAAGCTGACAGAATAGTATGATATTTTTGGTGTCACAGCTACCCACTTAAGCAAGCATTATCTCGGAAAGTAATTCCACTAAAATATTCACATTCTATCTAGTCTGATCTCAAGTAAAGTACTCTTTCAGTGTCAGAACGACAATAACAGAAACTTTGACATCAATTAGACGTGAAAAAAGAGATGACATACAACTTCCATCCTAAAACGTTGCAACGGTGGTCGAATATTATCCGGTATCCGATAGTCACCTTTACGTCTGACTAGAACAAGTTTCGGTGGTGCCATACCAATTTTAATTTGTCTGCGTTTAGCATTTTTCAGTTGATCATCACTACCATCACCTAACAGCATTACTGACTCTGTATCGAAGATATCGTCGAATTCATCATCCATTACATTGCTCATCATTTCATCATCTTCAGTATCTGAATCCTTGTTCAAATCATCTTCATCGTCTAGATACATGCCTTCAATACTTTTCAAGATGACACGATCATCGAATTCTTTAGTGTAGGCAGCTAACTCGTCGAAAGTTGGTAAGTTCTCAAACGGAATATGTGAATCTTCCTAAGAAGGATCAGAATATGAAGAAGAGGAAGAGGAGGGAAGAGTTGAAGGGTACTGTCAGTAATGAAAACAGAAAAATCAAAGCAAAAATGAAAGTAACGAGCAATATCTTTGGTACATATCACTAGAATCTCTTATCCAAAATGTCAGTTGGTGATCACCGTTTTTATGATTATTTAAACTTATCTACAGAAATGATGATTATCAAACTGTGTTCTATACCTCCTGCATTTTTCTGGAATCATCCACAACAAGGATTCAAACGATAGGCAAACTCTTCCTTTAACAGCTGTTCACTAGAAGTCACTTTGATCAGGTAGTTGGAGTATTTCAACTGACAAAGTTCCAGTACTGATGAAGAGTCCCAAACTGGGACGAAACAGCTGTCCAGTACTCCCAGGTTTTCCAGTGGTTCTCTAACCGATGTCAGCCCATGATGAAATCCTCCATGCAATTAAACAAAATCCCTACCAAACCAATACTTGAAAGTTCCAACAAGTTATTTCAGCAAAATGGTCACTCACTGTAGGAATTGTTCTATTAGACGGTTTTTTCTCTTTATTAGGGAACCTTCTCGAAACAGTTTGTTTCCTTTTCAGTGATAGTAACAAATAAAGCATAGTATAATACATTTAGATATACGCTCAGAAAGTTACAGTTCACCAAGAAAAAGCGAAAGCTAATATCATCAAAAAAGCTGACTTTGATTGAACAAGAGTTAGTACCTAGTGAATGTGTCCAGTCCATAGGTGGTGCAGACTGAATTCTATCAGTCGAGTTTGCAACGTGATCAACATTCTATGTTCCTTGCCACTTGGCTATAATTGGTAGGAAGCCTTGGACCTGAGTTTCGTGCTAGTTGACACTCACCAGTCTGCAAGGCATATCTGCAACCCTGAAGCAATTTACATCCCTCATGAGACTCGAACCCGGGTCACACTGTGAGTGCTGCAGTCAGAGGCGTTACCACTGTGCTATTAGGGATCGCGACTGACCCTCTGTAGGAGTACATTGGGTATTTTTGATTTAACACTTGTCAGTAACGAGTGTAGTGTGTCTAGTCCTATCTTTGGTGCAGGCTGAATTCTATCAGTCAGTCACGTTTGCAATGTGGCCACCATGCTAAGTAGGCTCGCCATCACGATGTACTTTGAGTTATTGGTTTTAGACAGTTGGAGGCAATCGGCAGGAAGCTTTGGACCTAGGTTTCGTGCTAGCTGGCGTGACCGTGATAGCGAGCCTACTTAGCATGGTGGCCACATTGCAAACGTGACTGACTGATAGAATTCAGTCTACACCAAAGATAGGACTAGACACATTACACTAGTTACTGACTAGTCTGCAATCAAAAACAACCCACCATTGTCACTGGCGATCACCTGCCCTCATACTCGGATTGGTGGACCTCAATGATCACAAATTCTCGACAAAATTTCAGACAACTCCCTCCCGTGGTCATTCATTGCTGTGAATTAGATTTTCAAGTGTTGGCTAGCTGAGATTTGATTGATTACCAGTTAGATCACGAATTGATATCAGCTAGAAAACCAAGGACTCCTGGACAGCTACTTCAGTAGTACTCGGCCATGACTCTTCCATAGGTCGTACGCATTAACTTTAGGTTACGAGATGAATTTGTTGATCATTCGAATGGAATCTGATGACCTATCGTTTCTAATTTCCAAATTTCGAAATGTTTGGATTTTACATAGACAGTAAGTGGTTAATTTGTGTGCTTCTCAGTGAAATGAGGATCTGGCCTTCGAATTTCAGATTTTGAGAAAACTTGACTCATTTCATCCCATATTAGATAGAAAGGTTTTCCAATGTGCCTGTTTTCAATGCTTCTCCAACTGATGTTGGTTCACAACAAAACCCACCACCGAACCAATCAGATATCTGTAAGTCAACATTTGAAGGTTATTTATTCGTCATCATTCATCTTGGATTTGTTATTCCCCGATCAACTAATTATGAACTGTCCAATACTAAATCAATTACAAACTATAGAAATAACAGCTGTTTCGTAAGTATACACAAAATTATTACCTGAATTAAATCAAAAGCAGCCAATAATTCCCCACCAGGTGTCTGTCCACGAAATATTGGCCACCATTGTAAACGTGGTGGTTTGTATTTCTCCCCATCCAAAGTTACATTTATCTCACAGAAACAACGTCCCAGGAATTCCAAGTCATTCTAAATGAAATGTACGGACAAAAAGATGCGTAGAAGCTATACCACTGACAAAAAACGAATAAGTAATTAATATTTTACGTAGTAAGTAAATGCCAGTTGACTTTATAGGTCTAAATTATGCCTAGAGAATTTATTGGTGTCAAATATATTGCTAAGACATTGAATCATACAGGGTTATGAGCGGACCATGATTTGGACACATTTATTCTCATGCACTTCAGCAGGCTAGCAGCATGTTTTATGCTGTCAAACGGGGATAGTTCAGCTGATGTACAAGAATATCAAGTGGTCATGTGATTCTCGGGTACCTTGCCTTCTTCCCACACCTTCTCCAGTAGTGGCGTCATCAAGTTCGCTGTTGTCTCTGGGTCCATTTTCAATGCTTCTGCTGGGATTCCATCTAGTCCTGCTGCTTTTCCAGCTTTTAGCATCTTGATTGCCTTCAGGACTTCTGATTTCGTCGGGGGGTTGGTGTTCACTGGTAATAATATTATACACGGTGCTATCAATTAACAAATGACCACACCTTCATTAATTTTCCACCCACGTATCTATTAGAAGTAAACACTGATAAAATAAACCAAAATGAAGATGAGATTTTAAAAAAGACACTTCTTACCCCAGGATCAAGATCAAATATTTCCACAATAAGTTCTTGAAGATTTTCTTTCACAGATTGAGCATTCTGATAGAATACTACTTGTTTACAGAGTACAACATCCCACATAGGACTCATAGTCTGATAGAGAACTTGTGTTTGTAATACATGCGGTCCGACCAGTATTCGAGCCAATGGATCTGACATACCACTGGAATCAGACGCTATCAAGTCACGTGCTATAAATATATAACATCTTAACTGGAAGCAACTACTCTCTAGAGAAATAAAGAAAAATACAATGAGAGAGTAAAACAAAAATACCCTGACCTTTAATCACATCAATTTATGTTAGTAATTGAATGAAAAAGACCGTAGGCCTTATGGTAAGGATTAATTCGTGATTTATTATAATAAGTAAATAACCTTACGAATTTTCAGATACAATTATTTACATCTATATGCATAAAGTATTACTATTCTTTTGAATTTGGAGTGGAGCATAGGTTTGAAACAGCACAACTCCAAGTCACTTTGTCTTCTCCAGTCCTTTTTAACTGACCCCACGATTGCCCATAAGGCTTTCATTTCCTTCTCCTACTCCCAACTCCTTGTTTCTCAGTCGTGTCCAAGTTGACAGTCTGGAGTGTGATGTCACTCAATGCTTACGCCAGCGCGTATCCAGTCCATCTCAATTTCCTCCTGCATATTTGTTGGGCAAAGGTTCCTGACTCCCCTTTTCATGCCTATCCTTTCTGGCCATCTAATCTGCGGTGTCCATCGAAGGCCGATGTTCATGAAAGTGAGTCCAAAATGCTTTTGGCAACTCGCTCGCTAATTTTCTGAACAATATGAAGGCAGTACCTTGCATAAGGAACAAGATTCGCATTTTCATCACCAGTGTCGAGTCGGTTCTTCCATGCGGGGCAGAAAATTGCACTGCGTGTCATGAAAAGGGACATTCATTCTAACTTTAGATAAATTATTATGTTATTGGTTACAGGATTTCATATATGAGCTTAAATTGGCTAGAGAACCACTGGCAAACCTGGAGTACGGGACAGCTGTTTCATCCTAGTTTGGGACTCTTCATCATTATACACTCACCACAGGAGGTTCGAAACCAGGACCTTCTGGCTACAGGGCAAGCTAGCTCGTAGACCATTAAGCCCCTGGGAATCGATCCAATGGCCAATAAATTCTAACTTGTACCAACCCCGATGGGTGCGTGCTGCTGAAGAGTCCAGAACTAGGATGAAACAGCTTTGCTGTACTCCCAGATTTTCCAATGGTTCTCTAACCGATGTCAGCTCATGATGAAATTCTCCATCCAATCAAATAAATACCTCCACCCAATACTTAAATGTCTTATGTTGTTATGGTATAGCACTGTGTGACTTTATCAAAATAAATTTTATCTGTAATGGAATTATACTGTACCAAAGTACCCACGTTTTATCCCTATATTAATGAAACTCAAGTTTCGAATTCCGCGTCAAATTAGTCACGTGTTTTTTGCAAACAATACAACTCAAAATTGACATTCTTGTTATAATTTCTCCCAGACAGGCTAGAAGACGTTATATAATTTGCTTGATACGGTAAGTTGGGATCAACATTGCTGATATTATAACTGCGTAATGTGTAACAAATGAAACTTAGGAAATCCATTACCTGGCTGAAGGTTATTAAAAAATGCATCTAGTGCTTCACCGTTCTGAAATTCAACCGATCAACAAATGAGATCAGAGTGACTCAGCTAAGCAAGTTAAATGATTCAGTGAAGTGAAAATGTAGAGCTGTGGCTTTTTCAAGAAATTGTGTTAATGCATAGCTCATAGTCGAAAGAGAGCAGCTTGACATGAAAAGAACAATAACAACAGAACAGAATGATAACTTCACCTAAGCGTAAAATATTAGGGAAAATCAGTGAATTTAGGGATTCGTATTAGGAAAGTGAGACTAGTAATTCGTATTTGTGAAAGTTGTCATCAAAATAGACCAATAATAAGACGTGTTGCATATTCTTAATTCTCTTTGTCGCCTCCACGTCCTCTTTAAGGTCCATCAGTTGAATTTAAAAAAGACAGTAACTCCCGCTCAACAGTTGGTTCTCCTGACTCATTGGCCTAGAGAATAACAATGTATATGAGACTTTAAATAGTCAGTTCTGGATGGGAATTTCTTCCAGGTATAATTCTGGAACAGTCAGCTGATAAGTTGAAAAACGAACGAATCGTAGGTCTGTCTGTTAGTGGGATCGCTAATCTTTGCCGAAGTGACATACACTGATGGTACAATGTAGTTAATCGCATTCTACTTCATTTGTGTTCATTTCTTGCTATGTTACCTACACTTCCTCCGTTAACGACTTAACCTGTCGCCCATCTATTCAAGATTCCTGCAGAAGATGCAACCAGTATACTAATTATAAATTCTTGTCACTAGCGTACACCACATGCCTACCAAATACCAATCAACAAAAGGCATCTGAACGAAATATGCCATAGTGTAAACATACTTTTAAAAACAGTTCACACCATTTTGATGTAGCAGGATAAGTAAGAAATAAATAAACGAAAGGAGACAAAATAAAATGGTATGACGTTATTTACCTAGATAAACCAGTTCATTCGGTGGTTTCGGTGTGTTGAATACACTTTTGTCATATCCACCAGGTAAACCACATGTGTAAGCAACGAAATCTTTAATCAAGCCAAGCCATAAGTATACACGTATTTGACTTTGAATTCTCCAACCTTTAGGCCCAACACCTTCACGTCCTTGTTTCTAAAATTTTGAAATTATTGTTAGATAAAAATTTCATAAAAAGAACTCTGAAAGATTAAATAACGATAATATTAGCAACGTTTCTTGTAGCTTATGTCTGAGTTAAAACTGTTGTTGATAATCAGCTGAAGCTGTTTCATGCAATTATTCGTTGAGTCATAAAGAAAATAAAAGACAATGCAGGGGAGAAAATCCATTTTGTCGACGAAATCATCTTCAATAGTACTAATATTTACCAAAATCATATAGTAGTCTACTAATAAGTAATAGAGGGGAGACTGGCACGGCTGACATAATTAGTCAGCAGTGACTTCTAAAATAAGTAGGAAACTGAAAGGTTACGTAATAGTCAAAGGTACAATGGAAGAAATGGTTTGAAATCTGATAAATTTAAAATGGTTATTGAAGGAGAAGTAAGGTAGTTTACTGTCCACGTGACATGCGTGAAGAGGATGGGAGAATGTACAAGACGATCAAGAGAGAGTGATGATAGTGAGTTAATTACTAAAAATAATAGCGAACTATCGGAGAAGAGATTAAGACAGTGGTGGAACAGGATGTTGGAAACACTTTTTTCTTTGCACAGAGTTTGGGATTGTATTGACGAATCGTTAACACCCCCACCACACACAAATGTCGAAAATTAACACTCCTTGCACTATTCAGTCTCATCATGTAGATAATCTTAAAAGACATCTGCGATGAAGTTGTACGGCCTGAGTTCACTAAGTGCTTGAGAAATGAGCTATTAATTGTGTTACGCTGTCCTCTTGCTAAACATGCTGGGAAATGTTTCAATGTGAATTCAGAAGGTGTGCATTTTGTGCAGCCAATATATAACTAGCTCCACAGGAGCACATGAATTTACAAGCACACATTGAAGTTGGCGAAAGCGGCAGTTTGTATTGCACGTAACCATGGATCATTTGTCAACTGCAGAAATTTATTCTTATCTCAGCCGAAAAGGAAGCTGTTCTCAGTGATCTGGAAAAATAGTTCTCCAGGATTTCAGCTGTGGAATCACCTTTAAGTTCAAAATTAACAAATAAAGGTTTCTTCAGTACCGTTTGGATTCTTTCAGGCTTTTACTTTAATTTCATGTTTTCCTCGATGAACTGCACATTGAAAGTGCACCTCAATAGTAGTTCCTTTAAGTAGTGAAACGCTCACATCCAGATTATTATCCTCGGTGATTTTGCATATAAAGTAAATAGTGTCAGTGCGAAGAACATCGATGAGGAGAGTGGTAACGTCTAGAGATGCTGTTCTCTTCCGTGATATATTAACACCAGCTATTGAATCAACGAATTCAAATGAATACAACACAGTATGACTACTGAGACTATTTTTGACAGACAAAAGGACGTCTGAGAGCTATTTGGCAGTAGCATGATATGGTGAATCTGTCAGGTTCAAAGATTGGCGCATTACGCAATAATAGACTACTATGTTTCCTGTAAATATAAGTACGATCGTATAGTCTGTGAAGAGAGGAATCTTTTGATGAAGACCTGCAGAGTCTCCGAAGAATCTGGATTGACAAACAAGAACATGAAATCGAAGAAGGCTGTTGAACGCGTTCAGATCTCCCATAGAAACATTCTGCTCCTGGATCGTGAATTTAAAAAGTGACAGTGAGGCGGGAATCCTCCGCAAAATAGCTTTCAAAATCTTTGCCTTGGTCACTCAAAGTTTATTCCCTTTGTCTCATTTGGTTACGTAACCTTTCGAAATCTCTCAGTAAGACATACTTTGCTGCCATCTTTCCGATAAACTATTCGGACAGCAAGTAAAAGACATGTTATAGGACTAGGCTACATCAGCATGCATATAGCACTTCAATTGTGCCTGGGTAGCTGAGTACATTGGTCATACCATGCATCCGCTTGCAAAATGAGCTTGGAAATTATATCCAGCCCGGCTATCAAGGGGAGAACGTGTGTTCATAGTTCTGTAACAGAACATATCATGAACTCAGGGCACCCAGGTGGATGGAAGAAATCCTGCGCAAGATCCGACCGCACGTCTCATTGGGAGCGAGATCAAAACATTTAGGCATGGCTAAAGCATTAGCTGTCCAAAAATTCAAGCCAATGCAGATTATCCTAAAGAAGTACGTACGTCCTTACAATTGCCATCATAAATAGTCAATTTCCTCAACAAAAACAAAAAAATATTAATTATCCGACTATGCTTTTTATCCGAACTTCTCGTTTCTTTCCCTTATTATTATTATGTTTCAAAACCCTACTAATTTAATGTTAAGACTGGAATATAAAGAAGAGGTAATCAGTAATCATACTCTTTATTCATTACGTAATCTCTTTGCGTGTTTTTTATTTGCAATTATTTTGGCAATCTTCAAAGAACTTTGTCTGCCTGTGGTACAAAACACCATAGATATTTCGATTTGATCAACGACACAACTGTACAATGACACAGCTGTAGTAAAACGGTGTGATAGAAGGGTGGAACTTAAAGACTGAAAATTTCAGTGTTCAATCCGTATTAGTTGACGTGTCTACACTCTTTCTTCTGTCATGTAATGTATTATAATATTGGTTTTTGTTCCAATTGTGTCTACGGTTTCTTATGCTTAGCTCAGTTTTCACAATATCCCCACATAACTCTTATTCTTGTTACAGAATTCCACGGCGACTTGTGAAACTGGATCATAAGAGGACAGTTTGAACACAAAGTATTACTTCAGTGTTGTTATGAGTAACAGATTACATCATAAATGTTATCCAGTCAATAAAGAGTACTGTGTAACTCTTTCCTACATCAGATGAACAAGAATACATGAAAATTTTGTCAATTACAGTGCAGAAGAAGATGGTCTACATGAATGTACCCTTCAAAGGTGACTTTCTGGCTGACACCTTGAAGAAGAGGATATCTACTGCTCTCAGAAGGACGTTCTTCGCTGCCACACTACGACTGACATTTTCCTCCCGGCAATTGTTCTTCAACTACTCTAAAGATAAACTATCGCATTTGACCACTTCCATTTGTATCTACCAATTCACCTGCTATTGCGGAGCGAGGTATATAGGTTGTTCGATGCGTGTTTTATCTAAAAGAGTTCAAGAACACTATCCCGCCTGGCTACGGAAAGGTAACAACGGAGCATTAAGGAGCGCCATTATTGAGCATATACTCAACACTGGTCATTCGATTTGCAAGTAGAAGTCGTTCAAAGTCATCTATAAAGTCAAAAGAAGCCTTCCAAAATCAACAAGCTTCCGTTTACTTTGTATTGCTGAAGCCTTAGTGATTTGGATAGAAAAGCCTGAGTTATGCACACAGAAGAAACTTCTCCACCCCCTCCTAATACCGTGGTTTTAATTTCAAGTTTATTTGTCATCAACATTTTATTATCAAATTTTTTTGCAATTTTTGTATAACAATTTTTAGTAACTAACCCATTCAATCTTTTCACCTATTATCTAGTTTATTTTCATAATTGTCTCCAAACTCCTTCACTAGCATCTAATCTTACTAAACATGTCTACATTACGTAACCCTACTCACATCTTACCAATCTTCACCCCACTTAGTTACAACTTTGATTATTAATCACACATTTTAATTTCTTTATTATTTTGATGATATAATCAACAACCCACACTAACTGTTATTTTGATTTTGACAAACCTAATGTACACACACACACAAAATTAATTGTATATATTTGCGTCTGTACAGCTAAGTGAATGAATTCGCCGAAAAGAGACTCTTCGCTGAACTAACTTGTTCTTATTTCAATTATTGATCAGTTAATACAAGTGTAAGGTGAGGTGAATAGTAGTCAAAAATGAAACAAAACAGATCAATATAACGCGTTAAAGGGGAACAAAAGGGAGTGAAGCTGTTAAAAGTGAAGATTGCTTACTGGCTTTTCTTAAAAGCAATTAATTCTCTTTATGAATTTCAACAAGACAATAAGAAGACGTATAATTGTATATTTTGAGCAAAATATTTCAGGCATTCTGACCATACACACATACGTATTTATATTAGAAGGTAACAGACCATAAAGAATTACAAGTGTTATCAGTATAAGTCAAGATGTTAACAGGTCATGATTACAGCAGAGAAGTGGTAGGATGATGTGTTAACAAAAAAGAGGGGTGAAAATCCTAAAAGGTAAAATGAACCTTGTTTCTAAAATTGAACTGCCAAGGCAGGTATGTTTGACAAGTACATGTATGTGCGTTATCAGAATTATCGATATGAGAATAAAACTGGGTACTGTGGAAGAGTGAAATTCCATTATGGATAAAATTTTATTTTGATAAAATCGCACAGTATTATACAGTAATTAACTGACGGCATTTCGAGCACAAACTATTGCTCGTAATCACATCACATAACTTTCTTGCTTCGTTTATTTACATGAGTAAAATTTAACTAGACATTTGAATAAAATCAGTTTAAGATTTGCGTGAAACAGAAAGGAAGATAAAGTACATTCTCATCATGTTATATTTCTTGATAATACTAATGGTTCTCTGACTGATATCAATCCGTGGTCAAACTGGAAAAAACAAATCCAATCCTCACAAACCAACTCTTGAAAATACTAATAGTGTTTCCGAATGTACTTTATCTTCCTTTCTGTTTCACGCAAATCTTAAACTGATTTTATTCAAATGTCTAGTTAAATTTTACTCATGTAAATAAACGAAGCAAGAAAGTTATGATGTAACAGCAGAAGGCAAGACATGGAAGTTAAGGTATATTTTCAAGGGATTAAATAGATATGTATATATATATATATATTGTATGGAGGGTTTCATCATGAGCTGACATCAGTAAGAGAACCACTGGAAAACCTGGGAGTACTGGACAGCTGTTTCGTCCTAGTTTGGGACTCCTCAGCAGTACGCGCCCACCGGGATTCGAACCCAGGACCTTCTGGTTACAAGGCGAGCTCGTAGACCATTGAGCCACTGGGACCCCATATATACGTATGATATATATATATATACACTTTTATATTCTTTAACTGATCATTGAGTTTGTGATTTTGGTTTACATTAAACCACATGAAATAGAATGTTTATATATATATGTATATGTATATATATAGTATTCGGTTGCTAACGTAGTAGTGAACTTTGGGAATAGTATACAGACGTTAACGACAATATACACATTGATTCTTACTGTGAGAATAATATTCCGTTGGAACACATTGTCTGTATCACACCACCACAATGTGAGTACCATGGTATGATTATGAGCGGTAAACTGTGCTCACAACGTCATCAGTAAATATTACTGTACAACACTGAGTGATCAGAATGTCCAGAATAGGGTGCGCAAATACATTGCACTTTTCAGATAAATTACGTCCTCTTAGTGTTATTTTTCGTCAGAAATTTACTGCTTTAGGTATTACACTTTTTTGCTCAAACATGTTAGTAAAGCGAAAGGCAAGTTTTCCATATGGATTAGCACCTAGTGATTACAACATAAAACCTACAACCATATACATAAATGAGTTACATACACGTAAATATAAAGTTGCCATTTGTCCACTCCATTTGCCTCGTTCACCTTCCACAGCTGAATAATAAATATCGCGTGCGGGAATTCTGACAAAACCAACTCGTTGATTTTCCATTACCATTGAGATGAAAACATCCGGTAAACCATCTTGGGGCTAAAAGTAATCAAAAACACGCCTACAATGGTAATGTTTAGTATTAGTTTAGTTAAAATATACTTTTATTAAATGAGCATTTTTACCATTACAGTAACCTGATTCAGTGATTCAGTGTTGACAATGAATAGATTTAGAATGAGAACTCCAGCTGCAACAAGATATGATATGGACCAGAAGCCAAGGTGATAATCCAGTTCAACATTAGTGAATTGGATAACTAGTGATGAAATACTAGTATTTCGGGAGGTCGCTGATTAGAATCTTGCCAAGGTTCAAATTTTTAATTTCATTTGTCATCATCTACTACATGAATTACACTCGATCAGTTCCATATTAATTAGAGAACCACTGGAAAACTTGGGAGTAGTGGACATCTGTTTCATCCTATTTCGGAACTCTTCAGCAGTATGTATCTAACGGGGTTCACTAAATCAGGTAAGGTAACAGTTACTCACCTATGACATTGGTTAACAGTTGCCCTACATATCGCGAATTGGGTGAAGCTGGAATTTATGGTCTAGCCATTGAGTTGGGTCCCAGTGGCTGAACGGCTGGCGAACTCACCTTGTAACCGGAAACTCCTAGGTTCAATCCCCGGCAGGTGCGTGTTGCTGAAGAGTTACGAACTAGGACGAAATAGCTGTCCAGTACTCCCCAGTTTTCCAATGGTCCTCCATCTGATATCAGTTCGTGATCAAACCTTTAACCATGCAAACATCTGCAGACCAGCACTTGATAATTCAATATTAGGTAAGTTAAACCCATGGCTGTATCAAACATTTTCATTATCTAACATTCAGCTAGTCTTTCCCAGTTAATAGTGATGTAGACTGTTGGCACAGCGTATTTCATATAGATTTATGGATTATCAGTGATAATATGTACTCCTTAACGTGTTATCATTTAGCCTGCTCCACCTTCGACCACTGACATAGTGTTCTATTTAAATATACTTAACACAAAAAAGTATCACTTAGACAGCTCTTTCGTCCCAACTTCAGGCTCTTCATCAGTGTCTACGCATAGCACCACTAAGGTTCGAATGCAAAAACTTCAGGTTATAATCCGAGTGCATTCACCACTTAGGTGCAAAACAGACATCTGATGACCTATAGATTCGAATTACTGTCATTTCACTAGCACCATCTGACGTTATCCTTGAGTATCTATCGTTTTTGGTGACAAAATGGGTATTGGAATTAATCTAATCTAATCTGCAAATCAAAACCCTTTCATATATAATATTACAAATTATTCTCGTTCTTCTATACAAACATACAAGATTGTTGGCATTAGATGCTCGGAAGAGCCAACCAACAAGTAGTCTAGCTCAAAATTTTAACTTTTAGTTGAATTCACATTATGTTGAATGAATGAAGTGGTCAGCCAGTCTGTTTTGACGTTACTGTTAGATAACTCATAAATGTAAGATTATGGCTGAACAAAACTGGTACCCGAATGTGTTTGAACAGCTTATCAAAAAGGATACCGGATACTGTCAGCTGCTACTTTGACAGACTACGAAGGCCATCTCAGCAACTAAGGTATAATCTTCAACTGCTTCAGGTTAAAAAGAATTGCTATTATGATCTCATAACTGAAAACCTCTAGTGTGTTAGTTAGTCTTTCAAATATATCAGGATGCTTGTGAGCTGATTTACTTACCCGATACCATCTCATATAAAGTGAGTAATTAATGAAGGTTGGTGGCTCAGCAGTGGAATGCTGGCCAACCACTCCTCACGTGGTCTGTGGTTCGAGTAGCGACCGACACACTCCTTAACTTCAGTTAGCCAGTATTAAGGCCGGTAAAGTGGGACGTTTAGGCATGAGGCAGAAATAAAACCACTGCTGCCGAAACGTCATACCTCTCGCTTAAAGCCCTATGTTCGACTCGAAACGTAAAAGAATAAAATAATGATAAATATTCATAAATGTTATGGCTAAGACTTTCATCGTACAATCATCTGAAGAAATAATTTAGCTCGTTTAAACAGGTTTCTAAAGTTGCTAAGACAGTCTTTATAGTCCTTTCCAGGGTATGTCTGCAATAAAATTACAGTAGGATTACAACAGGATAACCCTCTCAGTTAAAAGTTTCCAAGAACTCAAGTACCCATAAGAGACTTTTTGTGTACCAGACTGTGAACCTCAAGTATTGTATGAAGGATTGACAATATTATGCAATGTGTGGTATGGAGGCCTACAGGCTGAAAGTCAAGTACTTAAACCAATGAGCCACATCTGGAGATGATCAACAATGAATTTCTCCTCTCTGTTTTAGATGAAGGAAGTAAGTGAATTTGAAAAAGAAGAAACATTATTGGCACACTTAGATTGAAAATACTGAGTTTAGAGCTGCTATCATGTAATATAGGCGCTGACTGCGATCTATTATTATTATTTATTATTGTTTCCTTTAATTCATAGACGAACATAGGGCTTCAGCCGTGCACCTTCTTTGCGTTCGGTTCTCTGCCATAGTCTTCACCTGGCTCCAAGTCTGCCCACACGTTTTCATCTCCTCTTCACATGACCTCCTCCAAGTCACCCTCACCCTTGCACTGACGACCAACTCGCCGCTTCCCTTTCGGGTTCCACTCGAGCAATGACTTGTCTAGTGATGTCACTTGATGGTTTGTTTTCTCAGAGTATGTCCAATCCACCTCCATTTCTTCATGCCTGTTTGTTTCATAATCGGTTCCTGCTGTGTTGGTTCGCTCCCAGAGATCCCTCACTATTGCTGATCTTTTCTGGCCATCTGATCTTGAGTATTGGGCGAAGACAACTATTAATGAAGGTCTGTAGTTTGTTTGAGATGCTCTTTATGACGCGCCAAGTCTCTGATCCGCACACTAAGTAGCACTGACTTCACATTATAGTTCAAAATCTGGATCGTATTTTTGATGCTGAGTGCTGTTGACCTCCACACAGACTTCAGAGTAGTGAAAGCTTGTCTTGCTTTTCCAGTCCTTGCTTTGAAATCCTCCTCAGTTCCGCCTGTAGTTGAAACGATGCTTCTTAGGTAGGTAGGTAAAAGAGGTTGTTTCTTTCAGGTTCCTTCCATTTATGCTGATTGTTGTCTGTTGTTGTTGTTGTTACTGCTGGCCAGGAATCTTCATCACCTCTGTCTTCTCTATGTTCACCTGAAGTCCTATCTTTGATGCTTCTTCTGCGAACTCGCTGTTTTTCGCTTGCATATCTTCCAGTTTGTGGGAAATCAGACATATATCATCGGCGAAGTCTAGATCCTCCAAGTTTTTGCGATCTAATTAAAGCCAAATAAACTATAATGCATAGACGAGTACCTATTGGATAGATTAGGCAGTTAGATTCCTTCAAACGTTCAAGTCATCATTGATTTATGACAAAGTAATTTATCCCATAGTATCTGAGCAGGGTAATCATTTTAAAATGTACTGGAATATATTTCAAGACTTCGTCTTTTTGACACTCAGAGTATCTAAATTGACTGAAGGTGAAATGAGTAAGATTCGAACCAGTGTTCAGTAACGCGAAGATCACCAACAGTTTTAATCCTTCCACCAATCAATAAGTCGTTAACTGAACATTTAAAAAAATTTGCATAAGAAAAACTCTCAAGTTCGACCACTGATTGACATCAGTTAGAGAAAGACTGAAAACCAGGGAGTACTGAATAGCTGTTTCATCCTAGTTTGGGACTCATCAGACTACGCACTCACCACAGTGGTTCAAACCCAGGACATTGTCATTACAAGTCAAGCTCGTAAAGCATTCAGCCCCTGGGACCTGACTCAATGGAGCGCCCATGAATCCTGGCTTCTACGAATTTATGCTTCTGTCACCACTACAAGCCAGTGTCATCGGTGAGTATTTGTCCTCACTCCCGACTGTGTGGACCCCACTGTCGTGTACTGCCGATGAGTCCCAAACTGGGACGAAACAGCCGGGCAGTACTCTCTGAGTGTTTTCAATATTTCTCTAACTGTTAGCAATCCGTTGTTAAACTTAAAATAAATCAAATCACCATAAACGAACTCTTTAACTCTTTTCACTTAATCTACTGAAAAGTCAAATTGTACACATCAAATAGAAACACATTACATACACAATTAATTAAACTACGCAGACGTCTGTGCAACCCATTAATATCTTTGATTTTTTCACCCAACGTGTGCTTATGAACTTGTTTCGACAGATTAATCATGTACATAGCCATTCGACGTAGATCCCGGCGTATTCGTCGAGAGTATTCCCGATCGAGTAGTGTAGTGCTAGCAGTATCACGACACGATCGAATCGATTCTTGAGCTTGATTGAATTTTTTCGCCATAATCAAGAAAACTGTCCGAAGATAATTTCTTGAATCAGATATTTTACGTCTAATGTACAGGTGTTTAACGCGTTGAATTTGATAATACTGTTGGTTGGTTTTGTTGTGTTTTTTTGCGAATATATGGCAAAAAGAGGCAAAATAAATGAAAAAAATGAAAATTAAGGCAAAGTCAATATTAGATCGTATTAATAAGAGCCATGTGCTCTGATGAGTGTCTCAATGAAGAACTTAATATTAGTAAACAGCTGACGAGTGAAAATGATTATCCAAGGTACCAAGAGTTCCGAAAAAGGCCTTATTCTTACAAATTCAGTTCCTCGGAGATAACATCAGAGAGTTACTAACATAGCACCTTAGAAATGTGGTAAAATGAGTATATACTGCTGTTGAATTACGCTGTATCTTTAGACCCCTCCTCTTTTGAGTTCAGGATTAAATATAAACTGCCTAATTTCACCTCTTTCATGTGTATCTACCAATTTAACTTCTCCTGTGGAGCCAGTTAGCTGCTTAGGACGTTCAATTAGGTGTGTTTCTCGTCAGATTTCCGAGCATCACCCTCCGTGGTTAAGTAAAGGACAAACAAAATCCATTCATAGCTCTATTCCATCTCATCTTATGGTTACAGAAAACAAGTTTGGTGCCAATGAGGCTTTCGAAATCATTCACCGCATACCAACTAATCTTAACTTCGCCTTAAGAGTTCGTCTACTGCATACTGCTGGCGCTGTTAGGATCCACATTAAGAAGCCCAACTTATGTGTCCTAAAGAAGCTAGCTGGTTCAGACATTGTCCTTACCTTGGTCATCTAGGTTTGAATGATCCTCAACTTTTTGTAGAAATTCCCATAATTTAATTCGATATTCTACTTGATATTATATATGTATATATATACATATATATAATTGTAGAGCCAGAAGGGAAAATTATCGAAAAGGATATTCTTTGCTCAATAATTTTTTTTCAAGATGGTAATCATTCCTATTAGTTGAAAATTTTACTGTTTTAGAGCTTTTCCCTTGATTAGCTATTCACTGTCCTGATACGGACACTTCGACAATACCTTGAGGTTAATGACCTGATGCTTATTTCGTTGATGGCACTTAGCAGCGGATTCAGCTGACCAGTTCCAAATAGTAAGAGATGCACATTCTTGAATTCCATTTCTAGCTATCATCCACTGAATAACAAAATAATATTTTATCCGTTATTTGCAGGTGAGTTATTATTACGTTACTGTTATTCTTATCATTATTGAGTTACATGTGGAATATTAACCTTCAATGGCACATCCAGATTGCACTCACTTCTCTATTATTGATTTCAGCTGGTTTCACACGACTGTATGATTTTCTCAATGTCACTCGAGGACGACCAATATTATACTGACTTGTGCACATTGAAACAGACGCACATTTAACACATACATAAATCAATAGGCTATATTAGTTTTCCTAGCCATTTTCTAATCTATTATACAAGTATATATATTAACTATGTGTCTTATCCTAATTTTATTGATTATCACTGTTTATGCAACAATCATCAATCGTACTTTCATTATAATATTGTGTCGGTAGTAATGTCTCTGACCGCAACACTAGCTGATGCGAACTGGTATATCACAGGAGACATCGGTTCCTTCAAGGCTGCAGATACGCATCATTGGGTCTTGCCGACCAAACATGAAACCCAGATCCATAGCTTGCAACCGATTACCTCCAACCATCTAACAGAAATTCGTAGGGTACGCTGCAATAAAGAGTCTCTCAGGTTCAATGACTGTATTGTTCGAAAGGCAAATGTTTCGCGTCTATTTCATTTTCCCCTATTGTAGTGATTTTTGTATTTTAGGAAAAGATGAACTTTAAAGACAGGCCACCTATGTGCTTCAGTTACTTGGCTAGTCAGGGTCAGACCTCCTCCCTGTCTCCCTCTGTATTCATCGGTATGAACTGTAGGAACTAAAAAAAATATGTAAGCGCGAATTGAATACTACATATTTTCACAATGATAAATGTTAATGTCACAGTTACTTACAAATTCTTCACATAACTTTTCTAAAATATTTGGTATACACATTCTAGTACGATGATCTTCAAAATACGCTGTCAAATATAAACACGGTTTCTTTTTGCCAAAATTTAAATAATAATATTCCTTGTCATCTGTTAATGGAATGAGTGGCGGTGTGATTGTATGACACCAGTCAACGCGTTCTCTATTGTCATCTGTGAAATTGAAAGTGAAAAATGTTTTTAAAAAGTTTCACATCAAATAGAATTTTAAAATTTTGGATTCTGTGTGGATGTGGATTAATTTCAGTGTAGTGTTTGTCGGCGACCAATATCAGTTGGAGAATCACTGAAAACCAAACAGAGCTTGGCGGCTGTTTCGTCGTAGTTTGGATCTCATTAGCAGCGGACACCCATAACCCCCACCAGATTAGAATTCAGAGTGTATGGGCAACTGAATTCAGATCCTGTAGCTAAAATGATTAATTGTCTGGCCTAGTAACCTGATTGTCCTGAGTTCACTCCCTGATAAGGTAATGAGTGCGTACCTATGAGTAGTCCCAAACTAGCATGAAACAGCTGTCAAGCGATCCTTGATTTATACCGGTTTCCTAACTCGTGCTGAAATCTAAGTTAAAATGCTCACTTTAACTTATCCGAATGTACATTAAATCTGGCAATACTAATCTATTTTTCACTTCAAAACACCTTAAAGCATAAGATAAGAATAGTTTTTGGTATAGTTGTATGCTCTGAGCTGGATGGTTTAGCCATAAAGCTTTCATTGCCTTACTAGGCAACATCACTTCAAATTGAAGTATGCGCTTTGAATGTTGCCTGATAAAAACAATGAAAGCTTTGCAACTAGACCAACCACCTCAGACAACACAACTACACCAAAATCACTCCCCCCCCACCTTAGGCTACAAATCTTCTCTGTTATATAAGAATAGTTGTTACTGGGAAATTCACTTCAAATATATAATTTGTTTAATTCGTATTAAGTTTCGTTTTACTAAGTTGATGATGCATTGGGCTCGGTTTTAAATAAAAATTCCTTGGAACTTTGAAAATTTTATTCCAAAGGGGTTTACATTTGAACAAACATTTATGTATGGCATTATTAAAATTCACCAACTTACTGGGTTGTATAACTTCGATTGTTTGTGGTTCTACTCCACCTCGTTTCCCATCTAACATATTACCGTATAGTCCTAAATAAATGAACAAATAATCAGCAAAACAATGTGAGGAATTAAAAAGCAAACCTGAAGGTTAACTATTTTTTGAACTGCTCCACAGGGCCAGTTCAACTAATAGATTGAATTAAAGGTGGCTAGCCTAGGTAATTCATCTTGGAACGCTTAATGCTGGTGAGCTGCAATGTACATTTGCCACACAGTCGGTTGACTCTAGATACCGAACACTGCAAAACAGTAGAGGCCATTGCAATTCGCTCCAATCCACCGGAGCTCTATGTGGAAAAGAAGCAGGTCCATGTACCGTTGCTATCCTGACTTCCTGTCGAACCTATAAATTCATAAATTCCCTATTATTTCCCTTGATTTTTTGTCTGACATTCATTCAGTTTAGTGTTGTTAAATCACTGCATATTAGTCTCTTGCACTTACTGATGCTTTTGAACTGTAATCACCTATCAATACTATTGATTCAATGTACTTTAAAACACCATTAATGTTGGTTATAAGAATAGTTCTTTGATTATCATTGTCATATAAAAATAGAACCTGATGACTAATTTATCGGAAAGATCATTAGTCAGTCTTTTAAAGTCTAATAATTTAAAATTTAAAATGTTCAAACAGTGAATGTTTAAGTTTCCTTTGCGCACTAGTTATTATTATTATTATTCCCTTGGGTTCCAAGGGGAACATAGGGCTTCAACACATCTCTGCGTTGTTCTATTCGGTACTGTCCTCTTCAGCTGGGTCCCCAATTGATCCTAATCCCTCACCTCCTCCTCACACGATTTCCGCCATGTCACTCTCGGACGACTTACTCGTCCGGGATTCCACTCATATTTATCAGGATTCTTCTCAGTTGTCCACTTCTGTTGACTTTCTATAAAATACGTAATCACTCCACTGGCAGGGAGTCAAATATGGTTTGAGTTTATCAGTGAAGCTTATCGACAAACTTCTGTTCGCTCCTATATTCGAACTGTTCAGACATTATTGACTATTCATGTTATTACTGACGTATGAATTCTCCTTTGAATAACAACCAATGTATCAACCCGATTCTAAGTGTAAAGGCCAAAACCTATTCATCAGGAGTGATACTGTTAGATACTCTGTGAACATACAGTAATAATATTGAGGTTATAAATAGTTGGACTTCTTTCTTTCTAGATTCATATTAGCATAGATTTATACAATAATTTCCCTCTTACCGAAACTCATTTCATATGAAATCGCTTTGTTCTTCAGGCCAAGTTTTTTTTCAATTACACTTGCATCAGAAAAGCACGCGAAAAGGAAATATAAACTTTTCTTTCCAGCAGCAGTCTAAGTGAAAGGAAAATAAAGTGTACGTCTCAAGGTGTGTTGCTTTACAAAGATTTAATTCATTTCAAGTTAGATCACGAATTGACATCTGTTAGAGAACTATAAACTGACATTAAGAAAAAGCTGTCTAGAAATCCAGTTCGAAGTTGTGACCGACGGGGTCCAATGAAATTGGCTGATGATGCTGCTGTATATCCCAAATCGGCAGAAGTTAGAATTTCAAGAGACGTACGATGATTGTCTTACGGTGGCTGAATGCTCAGTATGCTCACTTTGTAACATGAAGGTTTTAGGTTTGATTCTCGAAGGAGCCACTGATGTGCAATACTGAAGAGTCCTGAACTGGGACGAAAAAGATGCTGAATACTCGCTGGTCTTCAGTGGTTCTCCAACCGATGTAGATTCGTAAATTAACGTGAAAATTCAAATAATTTATATATGTATACAGCTTCAAGCTACGAACCAGCAGTATTCGTCTTTTTATTTAAATATACTTCGATTCTTTATCACACTTACTGATACGTTTATCAGAGTTCACGAAAGCTCTATCAATATTTATTTCTTCACACTGAGCAACTGAATGTATTCCGTACTTATTAACAGGCTAAGTGGAGAAATTTTTAAACCTCCGACTTGACTCATAACAAAAACTTGTAGACGATATCCCTGAAGCCGTGCCAAAGAAAATCCACGCGTCGAAAATGACGCAACCTACAGAACATCCACAAAACTAACAGAGAATGTCTCCAGAAATCTCTAGTTATATTACTGTGTCTGAACCTTCTGCGGTCAAGTCCGTTTCCTGGAAGGTTTCTTTCGGTGGTCACCTGAAGCCCCAAACATAATGTCATTAAACACAACTAACTAAAGTAATTGACAAGGTTTATAGCATACGGCGATGATGTCAACTGTATGTTTGTGAACGTTACATTAGTAGGCTAGATGACCTAATCAGCGCCTTACCCCACTGTCAGGTTACTTAAGAAGGATTCTTCTAATACAGTTTAGATATTAGTTGAAGCATTCAGCTTAATTTTAGTGGATTTACGAGGTTTCACAGGCAAATCACTGAATTGACTTCAAGCAATTCCTTAAAGATACTGCTTACTGTACTACAGATCAGTTAAAACAGATGCTTTTAGCAAATCAAGCAAAAAATCATGTGTGATATATGAATAGTGATGTCAGATGGATGCAATGCGTTATTGGGCGCGGCCCTGAAAATGTCTCGGAAAATTATTCAATGGAAAACCTGTATAGAAGGAAAACTGGTCAACTGACTATTTATTTATTTTTTTATGGCTTGACTCCACACAGTATTTTTGATACAAGTATGGAATTTTCAGCATGTGATATCGGTAGCCCAAATTTTGTGGGCCGACTATTGGTATGAGGTGTGCGTTGGCTCGGGGATCGAACCCCAGACCTTGTGCATGGTCGGCAAGTGTCCTAACCGCTATGCCACCAACGCACCGACTAATCACTAGAGAGTTACTTATACCTTCTTATTCTCAGCTTTAGTGCTGTTCAGGCATTTTCAGCATAGTTTCCCGTGTCATCACAGATTCACTTTGCTAAATGATGTCAAAAAGTACGAAGCCTTGTCCAGGAGGTTATGTCCATTATCGTTGATGGTGCTAAACAACTTAGCTAACTTTGGAAAGTTTGGTGATTTGGATTACACCAAATGCTGATGAATGTGTAGGGATAGAAAAATAAGATTCAAATGAATACTGTCATTTGGTGCATAGTGATTATCAGTGCAAATCAAGGGGTTCATTTTGTCATGTTTGGAACATTTCGACTGGTGATGGCGTCCGCACTTAGACTCAAACACGGTACTCATCGATGTGAACGTCAGATTGTTATCCACTGGGCCACTTATTATTTTTTAGTTAGATGGGAAGTTAACAGTCCCTAATTTTCGTTTCCTGGCTGCAGTTGAAACAGTTTGATCCCCATCCTTGGAAATTAATCGCTCTCTGACTGACTAGCCAAAATTCTCATAGACGTTACATGTGAATATCAACGAACTAGTATTTACTGGTTGGCTTCAACCTGAACGTGAGAACAGTTGCCTACTAATGCCGTTGGGTTATGATGGGGCTATATAACGAGTTCGATTGTGTCAAAAGCTTCATCAGAATGAAAGAGAAACTCTAAATGAGCAGTTAAACGTCAAATTATTAAGCAGATTGAAAGTTTCTTTTCTAGACATTATAGTCTACACTATTTTCGCCTGCTGGTGGCTAGAAGTAAAATCTTGTCAGCTTGACGTATTTGTATCGCAGTGGGCGGCAGATCCCACTGCTGGTCAATACCAGTCAAATGATATCAAAGTGACTTCAGGGATTAATCAAAGTGTACACACTGAAAAGCTGCCTGTCAATGCAGAACGGGTATTTCAGTAAAAATTCTAATATTTATTGATAAATAATCCCGCAGTATTTCCCGAAACAGCATGCATTTTCTCATTTTTGCTAATATACATCTGAGGGCATGATATGAAATCGATCGAAAAGCCCTCAAAAAAAACTTACCTCGACATAGTTTGAGATGCCCTATTAGGCAGTAGAAGCATCTCGGTATGGGATACACCTTAAGAATATATCTTACTGTGAGCACATATTACTGTCTACTTAGTGTTCTATGCTTTAAACCACTGTTCAATGAATGATTCAGTTTGACCGTTAATAAGTATGGTGCTTTTTGATGTTTTAAATTTCTGTTTCTGTGCTGATAAATTTCGTGCTCATTTTAAGCTAAGCGTTAGATGCTTTCTCCTTGTTCATAATCGCGAGTCAGACAATTATTGATACAATGAGTGATGACTTCAGTGAAACGACCCAGTTGCCAGTTGCATCTTTTAGCTCAGTTTGTGGATCACCAGACTAGTGATTCAAAGGATTCTTCTTTGAATCCCTCCACGACGCAGACTTTTACTTAACCTTTGGACATTCATCATCCACTGTATCAGTAACAGTCTGTCAACCCAAGACTATCTAAGATTAGATCGTCATTCATTAACAACCTGCCACTCCTCTCTTTCTTATACAGTATGATTGCGATTGAAAAGGGGTAGAAATAGTTGCACAACTAATGTGATGATAAGTGAAGAGTTACGTGGCACTCATTCACATGATAGTTATGCACTGTAATTCCTAGTTTCCATTTATGGTTTAAATAAAATTAAAATCATTTTTACAAAAACTATAAAGTCCAACTTACTTCTGAAACAGGACTAGCAGGATATTTACTAGTACCGATTCGAATGACGTCCTCATCTTCCGCTGATTTAATTGTCACCAATATTCGGCCACGATAGGCAACACCTTCTCCAAGGCCTTGATTCAATTCAGCCTCTGGACGAAGCATCTGAGCATAGGAGTAGATGCGAGGTGTTCCGTAAAGATTGATCCATGATGGTCCAAAGTATGGAAAATTGCCTAAGTGAAATGAATATTAGCAGGAGATGTCAATGGTCGACAGTTGAAGATAACAAATAGGTCAACTAAAAGTTGTTCAACAATTTTTCACAAAAGTAAGAAAGAGTTACTTCCAAATGAAAATATCAAAGATCAGTTTTTATACCGTGATAATTCTTAAGTCTCTAAGAAAGAAATACTCCAACTAGAAATGCAATAAATCGCGTTTATGCTCATAAGCATAAGAATTCAGGCGATACTGGAGACATGGTAAGTGTTGTATTGGACAAACTGTTTGGAAAATCCTTTCCGGATGATCTATTTCTAATATTTATACGTATTTAGACACTTCAACTAACTTTGTGATTGTTAACCGCTTTTCCCCTAGATTGTGTATCATTAATTCGACAGTGCCACTTCATATGTTGGTTTTGACCTTTATTATTTGCCTGTGTCCTTGTTTAATCTCTAATTGTAATATTTGTCTTTGTGGTTGTGTGTGCAGTGACAATGTGCTGCTTAATGATATGAGTTTGTTTGAACGAATAAAGGTCATTCTAACCCGGCACTGTCTGCGGTAAGCCTTGGTGTGTGATTCTTGTGGACAGAGCTTTTGATCCCACCTCATTGGGAATATTCTCTTTGATTCTAAGTACTTGTTATGTACTTAGGAACACATCTTGTCTATATAGCTGCCTCATGGTACTGCTGAGAACCGCTAAAATATTGGAGAATAATTGTTTTTCCTTAAATTTGGGACTTTTTGTGATAGTGCGTGCCTCAACAAAGTTTTGTCAGCCATACAGTATAACGTAGATATCCGTTTCTTGCTTTCAGACCATAACCGAACAAGTTTGGCTGCTACAGGTACAGCTTCAAATGAAGTTCACAGAGCATCACTATATTCTACCAAATTTATATTCTATTAGTTCACTGGATCTGCATCCATTTTTTCTTAGGTAAATAAAACTGAAAACTTCGACTGACCTTTATCAATAACATTACTTAATTGCTCACACAATCGTCTTACAAATATTTCATCCAACTGGCGAGTAATTGTACTTTGTCGAAACTTTAGCATACAATTTCTGTTTTGAAATTAACTCTAAAAATTTAGACCATAATGTAGGATGTGAGACGTTATAAATGGGAACGCACATCACGCCCCTCTTGGCTGGGTCGATTTCATTTTGTAATAGGAAATGCTTATTAATTCTGTCAAATGTACATGATTAACTGTACTGTTTTGTAATTGAATTATAAGTAATTTCCAAACTAAGTACCAAATACAACTTGTATGCCGGAACACGCAAGAGTGGGAACGATTGTAGCATCAATAGTGTATTATCAAAGTAACCGAAATTCAGACAGGCCCTCAGGCCGACAGCATTAATAGCAGTGTTTATATATTCATCAAGGAAACTGTCCTGATCCGGAGGAAGATTATTTCCCACTGCATAAGTGCCTTCATTGCTGTTCGTGACATGACGATATCCACACCATTAATGCGTTGATAGCTGTCGTCTGAGCGACAGAAGTAGGTTATTGAATCGCTAGTCAATAATTTGAAGAGTTCAGTTGCATTCCAACTACTTTCGAAAATTCTATACCTTACCTTCTCATTTCTTTTGTAATTTGAACAGCCTTGGTAGATGACTTCACAAATGGTGCAGACGTCCCATATTCTCATGCTTATGTTTGGTTTAATCTAAAGAGGACACATCAGTTGACCGGATTTCCAAAGCTTTTCACCTACAAGAGTCATGTTTCCTCAAAATGAAGCGTTGCGTAGACTCCAAAGAAGAATAAGTCCACTTTTTTGGGGCTTCATAGTCCTGGTAGTGCGAATACTTTCTTTGGCTGTCTGGGATTAATAACCCTACACTTAACGTTTCCCATTTTCTGAGCTTAAGACTGGCCAGCAAACTGGAGGAAAATAAAATTCGCTAGCCAATATTCTACTTTATTCGCCTCAGAAGTATCCCCTTTTTTCAACGCCTTCATTTTTCATATCACTTGAAAAGGCAGTTAGTCACACTGACAGCTGCTGGGCAATCAGTATACGCGTATGATCAAAACTAAATAGCAGGATTATTAGTGGAGTAGATAGGGTTCAAGTAGATGAAATAAGGAAAGGGCGATCAAATAAAAAAAATTAATACCAAAAGGTTTAAAGTAAAATATCAAAACCTGATTTGATAATGAACATAAGGTAAAATAAAATGCAGTCAACCAGAGAGAAAATCTATAGAAAAAAAGGCGAAGAAAGTGATTTTACAAAACAACTTAGAATATAGAGTCAGGCTTCGTGTGAGACTCCGCACAACACCTCAGAGACATGAAGTGAATGTTAGTGCTTCAAAGAAGAATAAAATGTAGGCCGAACAGGATCACTGCTAATTCTACGCCTTCATCAACAGTTCAGTGAACACCACTACACATGAGCTGCAAACCTTCTCTATTATATCTCACTTGATCTGTAGACCAGACATTCGACTTCTACATAGATTATAGATGATTGGGTTATTGGGTTGTTATTAGTACATGACTGCCAGTTAAAACATTGTTTTTGAATCCTAAACCTGCAGTTTATTGATAGTGCAATCTCTAGTCTTATTCGCCTTTTCTCAGGAGCAATATAAATACTTGCCTTGTCAGTCACTTAGCTGTGTCTTTCTCAGCGTGTGTGAGTAATACTAGGGTGATCAGTTGTATATTATTGTATGTTGAAGTAACAGTAAGAATGTACTGAAATTCGGTCTTATAACGACCGAAACAATGGTTATTTAAGGTTTTCAAAAAGACTTATCAAGCTTTATTAGTTTTACCCCCTACACCACCACTCACAGAGTAGAGCTCGATAAGTTTAACCCATAAGCGAAATTTGCGAATGAGCAAAACAGAAAAGAGGTGTTATATCCTGGGATCGATCGCGCGGCGGACTCCTGACTGAATAGTGCTAACGAATCGCAGATGTCGGTCGATTAGGGTAATAAAATTCACCTTTAGAGAAGTAGAAACCATCATGGGGTACAATAAGTAAAAAAAAACTGTAAACTCCAGCTGACTTACGACCGCCAACATGACACATGATATCACGTATATCAATTAAACGCGTAGCAATCAATTCGCCTTTCAATCCACCATTTCTAACATTAATTCTTATTGTTCTAGTAAACGAAGGAAAGTAATCACAGAATTCTATTGTTTCATTCCATATTGGATTGTAATTATAGCGTTCTGTTTTAGTTCGAGCCTAAAATATACATAGACATAATTGCAATAATCATAATAATAATATGATCAATACAAAACATAGTGCGAACGATAGATAAATAGAAATAAAAACATTCAGGGGTATAATGAAGATGACCGTTTTAACTCAGATCATGGTAAGAATATGTGAAATACGAGTCTTGTGATTAGTGGTCAACAGTTCCACCAACCGATTCAGCTGTCTTGAATATGATGAAAATATTTACCTTTACCTAGCTAAGCCAGTAGTAAGAATGGTAAAGAGGGAAGGTTGAGCAGGAGGCTAGCAACCCCATCTCGTAAAAATAAACACTGCTACCGAAACTTCAAGACTCTAGCTTGATGCCCTATGTTCCACTGGGAACGTAAAGGAATAAAAAGTAAAGTATTTGAATGCATTTATTCAACAGTATTTGAGTAGCCTAGCTAGAGTGGCTTTATGGCATATCTCCGCTAATTGTAGGGTAGTAGTCCGTTGCTACGGTGATTTAATGACAAGTTACATTTTCATAAGTATAAAACTTGAGCACTGTGGTAGAGCATAACTCCATTATGGATAAGATTTTATTTTAAAAAATCACACAGTGTTGTACAGTAATACTAACTGATGACGTTACATTTTTCGTATTCTCTTTTTAAGTGAAATTTCTCATTAAACATATTATAGGTGGCATTATTCGCTTGAAATGAGTTACATTTGCTTCACTTTTATCAGAAAATCTTGTTTGATACACTGGTATCTGAGCTGTGTAATGGATTAAAGGATGAAGAAAGTTCAAAAGTTCAACGTTTATTTATGGATTTCCATGAAATAATGCTGGCACATTGAATGAAACTCACTAATATCCACAGGATAAAGGTGAGGCCACTTCTTCAAAAAAAGAAATATGCCATATAATCGCCCGTCTAGCTACATATCAGTTGATTTCAGTCGACATTTTGACATTAGTCATTACAAACATGTGATCATTGTGTACAGCATTTTACTATGGTTACAAATTTCTACCAACAAGTGACCTACGAATGCGTTCACTTTAATTTGTGTCCTTTTTGACTAAATATTTTAATGATTAATAAATTCCGAGTAATTCTCACAAAGAAGCTGTGGGTGAAACACAGAAACGTTCAGTATAATGTCGTGTGATATTCTGAATACGCTAGGATTATTGATATAAGAATAAAACTTGGGCACTGTGGTAGAGTGTAATTCCATTATGAGACTCTATCAAAATAAAAATTTACCCATAATGGAATTACGCTAGGATTATTTTAGATATTTTATAATGTGACCATGATTACAAATATATCATCGTAAATAACACTATTATTATTATTATCATTATTATTTCCACCTATTGACTAAATTTCTTAAGGGAATACTGGATGCAAAAAGTAGACTACAGCCTGACAATGAACACCTTCGCCAATTATTGCATTCTTAAATACGTCTTCATCAAAATAACCTGTAAAGTGTCTAATATTAATCTGTTCAAGGTCGCGCTCCCATGCATAAGTTTAATGCTAAATTATTATTGATTAATTTGAATCTCAGTCACATGATCACATCTTAGTTATTATTCCATTAAAACAGGAGGTGAGTGTAATACAAGTACAGCAATCATGAATAGTATCATTAAATAATTAAATCTAATGAATTAAATAAAACCATTCACTAAATGAATAAAATAATTTTAATACTACTGATAATTGCAATAAATAAAATTCATTGGAAATTTACTGAAAGCCACAGACTACAGAACAACGTAACACCTAATCAATCAAAGATAAGAATCTATTCAAAATTACCACATGATAAGAAAACTCCGAGTCAAATTAAAAAGCATAATGTCAGTGGAAATCATATTAATTTAGTGCATAAAAGGAATTTGAAACAATATGCGAATAGAAAACAGCATTTTCAACGGCATAAACGAGCGGTTACATATCAGTATCAGCAGTTGAAATCAACAAGCCAGTATACCGTGGAAATGATACCTATATTTAAAGAAAATATTGCCTATGATAAATGGATATACTTTCGTGTTTGTTCAAAACCAGTGAGTTTGTTGTTGATATTATTATTCTGTTTCTCTTTGTTTTTCATTAATAAATGGGGTAATAAATCAAAGGAAGACTACACTACCGTTATAAGTATTCCAGCTTTAATAGTGCTCATTGTTAATACCTTTGACTTCAGCAGTGAAGGGACTTCAGTCCGACCGAAGATGCACCAAAACACCTTACTGACAAGTGCCAAAACCCTCGAGGTCGAGGGTTTTCCGCCGACTGCTTCCAACCACTTAATATGAATTCAAAGTATACTGGGACTAATGGTCTTTTAAATTAGTGTCCACATTGTAACTCCACTAATAAGATTCAGTCGTCACCAACAACACATGAATGAAGCAGAAAAAAATCGAAGAAAGCATTAAGGCAGTTAGCTTGTGTTCTGATTACATTACTATGATTAATTCATGTAGCTCAGAGTCAATGAGTGGTTCATTGGCAGAGTGCTCGTCAACCACGCATTTGGTCCAAGATGTCTATCCTAAACCTCACTAAGCCAGTAGTAAGACTGGCAGTGGGGGGGAGGGTAAGTTCAGGCGTTCGGCTAGCAAACCGACCTCATAAAAATGAGACCACTGCTGCCAAAACTCCAAAGCTTTAGCCTGAAGCCCAATCTTCCATGAGAAACGTAAAGGCATAAAATAATGAATAAATAAATAATGGTCTCTGAAAGCGAGTATTTGTCACTGTCATGAAAAAGGCTTAGTGTCCTTGTATTTTATAAAGATTGACTTTGTTAAATTCTTCCATGACCATAATCAGTAAGCACTGACTCAGAAGTAATATTTTTCGATAACCTTAGACAATAAACAGCTACGCGCTACTTTCACCGCTGATGAGTTAGTCTATTTGTACCGAGGATTATTAGGCTCATCACGTTAAACAAATCGATATTTGTGAAAGGAGATCGATGCATAACCATTCAGGGTTCTAATATTGCTTTGTCTGACTTTGTCCGGCAAAATGATTCGAACGGATTCACTCTTCACTTTCTGAAGTATTTCTCCCAACTTTATAACTTTCTCTTTCATGAATTGCGCTTCACTTCATCCTGATTTACTGTACGACTATTAGAAATTAACTCTAAATGTTTAGGATACGTGAAAGTAACAAGTTTTGATAATGAATATTCATACAACATTACTTTACTAGTTGAAACATGGTAATCATCATTCCCTTGGATTAAAGGAACACTCTGTTCACTGACGTCTTTTTATCCGTCATCAAGATTGTCCATAATCTTTTATTTCCTCCTCACATGGCCTCCTTCATATCATCCTCAGACACGCAACTCGTTACTTCTCATTTGGCTTGCCCTCGAAAGCCCGTCCTGAGTGTTTTCTCCTCAGCGTATGTTCCATTCATCTCCATTTCTTTAGGAATATTTATTGAGCAGTAGGTTCTTGTTTGGTGTGTTGATGAAGTTCCTTTTCGCTTATGCTTCCCGGCCGTCTAGTCTTTTGAATGAGGCGTAGGCAGTTTGTTCAAAATGCTCTTGATGACGGGTGTATCAAGTCTTTGAATCATATAAAAGCAATGATTTGAAAATTCGGGTCCTGTGCCTTGTGCTGACTGCTGCGGATCTCCCCACTGATTTCAAAGTAGTGAAGACCTGTCTTGGTCTCCTGATTAGCTCGCAACTTCGACATACTCATCTGTGATCTTTACAGTTGAAGTAATTCTGGCAAGGTAAGTGAAAGAGAAGACTTTCTTTAGATTTCTCCATTGTTAGGGACTGGTGCTTATTGTTGACAATGTGGTATCTTCGTCAACCTTGCCTTCTCCATATTCACCAGAAATCATGCCTTCACTGACTCGTTTGTCAACTTGTTTGTTTCCTCCTGTAGATATTCGAGTTTCAGTGACATCAGACACAAATCATCTGCGAAATCCAGACCAATCTAACGTATTCCTGTCTTCCCACTCCCAAAGGTCTACCCTTGTAATCAGGAATATTATCGGCTTTGCTAAGCTTTCCGTTGTGAATTACTTGGCATATAATATCGCTACACAGCTATTGAATGGGGCTTATAAACGCTTGCAACCCCGTACTCTATAGTGTCTAAGTAGTTTGTGAACCCAGATTTGAATTTGTGCTTATTACTCCCATGGTAGGGTATTGGCACAGACAAACGCATGGACAATAAATTATTTAAAAAAGACATTCCCAGCACAGGACCCAGAACTACGGTGAAACGATGCGATTTAACATACATTTAATTGATATACCAAGTGAGAAAAATTGACCTCCTCCATGTCGATACTAGGTCCTAAGATGGTCTACAATGCAGTGAAACTCAAGTATCACGAAGTAAACAGAGTTACCTAAAAACTAACAAAGAACTGAAATACAGCATCTTAGCCATCGAGTAGTAAATGTGGCGTAGTGCTGTGTTGTAGAATAAAAAGCAAACCAGAAAACCGTCTAGATTTTCCAGTCTTTCAACAGTTATTACATTGACTGCCATTCATAATATGAAAATACCTTCTATCAGTTTCTCCAAGACCTCTTTATATGGAATATATTTTTTCGAACAAAAACCTTGTTTTTATATATTTAAACATTATTTTAGTTCGGAGCAAATGAAGAACAACAACATGCCACACTGGAACCACATAGACGAGTCTACTTAACTCGATCATCATGTTCCGTAAAGGATAAGAAGAGGCCAGCATTCGATATTCGTTACCATTTAATTGTCTACCTAGACTACTCAATTGTAGCCACTTATGATTTGTATCGGAAGCGTACGTATATTTATTATACCGAATTAAATTCAAATTTCTATTTTTGGTCACATAATTCTGGCAACATTGTACTATTTGCATTTCGTCCGTTATCTAAACATCAGAATCAGTATTTTCGTGTAGAAATTAATATGTTACCATTACGCACACAATGGTCATCTAATATGAATATGTTCGATTTTAATGTGAATAATTATCATAAAAATGATATTTCATTTGGTGCTGCTTCTCTACTAGTCAATTTTCGTTTAAAATTTAAACAGTCTGCTAGCGCACCTATTGAATTTAAATTAAATTCAAATGAATCACTACAATTATATCAATTATATTCAAATATTTTAATGAATATAACTGGAGATAATGATGCCAATAATAGTAATAATAATGCAGAAGAAGTGCATACATACTTAGACAGTCGTTATAATCAATTAATCAAGATAACTAATCAATTAATCAATTGTGAAATATCGAACCCCTTATTAATTTCTGATTTAATGGATGAATTGATAATCTTGGAAAGTGAGTATCAAATGCATAATATTTCTGAAGGTGTATTTTCTAGGCGAAAGAATACTTTAGAGAGGGATGCCATTGATGATTCCACTGATATTCAAACAGCACAATTAGCTTTAATACGTATAATACCAATAGGAAGCATAATAAATATAACTTGTAAAGGTAATATGCCAAGCACACATCAAACTGGTGATAATATTGATTTACGTGTACATTATGATTCAAAGTTATGGAAATTCATCTCCGGATCAATAATTCAATCAAACTCATTTTATAATATCAATAAATTGAAAACTGTTCAATTAACTTTAAAAGCTATTTTAGAAACATGGAAAGATTATTATGATTATAATTCATCAATGTTGATTAATACACCTCAGGTGAATGATTACACAACTAGTTTACTGTGCGAAATGTACAACCCATTGAACCTAATTAATCCGATAGAATTCAATAACCACGATTATATACATTTCGCTATAGTACCTAAAGAAATATATCAATCTCTTGTAGAAAGGCAACAGAATAAATATGATCTATTATTTGGTAATGCCAATGTTAGAAAACTTTATTCCCAATACTTTACAAAACAAAAACATCCAGTCATCCGACGAAATCAGTCAGTCGGCAGTCAAGATGTTCTTGGTCATTACAATTATGACAATCATCTTGGTATATCAGTTAGCAGTGATAATGGCCTATGGAGTGTACATATGCTGAGGTTGTCAACAATGAAATTCACTGTGATTATTTGTTCCCTTGTTGTAGTCGCTTCACTTATATTGTTTATCATAAGAGAAATAATAAAAATACGCAGACTTCATAATATTCAACAGGACAGCAGGGCTTTATCAGCTTTGTCGGTATTGAGAAGGAGGAGGGTAACAGAAGCAACAACGCCTGCAGCGGGTGAAATGAACCGTAGTCGACCTTTTTCACCACCACCACCACCTAGATGTTCAAGCGTAGATATTTATGGTAAGTGTGTTTGTCATTCACAATACGTATGACAAGTGCTTCTAGTTTATTTATGCAGTTCACATGTGGAACTTTGTGACTTATTGAATATTTTTGAATTTCCGGTTATTTTCGATTAAATCGGTCTCTTCTGACATATCAGTTTCTATTATGGCCCTCGAGTGGCACCCAAACGGGAAATTAGGAGTTGGGAGGGGTGATGATATACGTTATAACGTGTTAAATCTTCCGCGCTTAAGGGTTTTCTCGGCTTTGATTGGCTAGAACAGTGGCGGCTCTAAAACGCAAATAATAGTCTTTCTATGCTAAATTTCTTATATATGATGAGTTCTTGAAGTAATACATCCTCTGGGATATCATGACAGTTTTATCCATTAATACGAACACAATACAGGAAAATGTTGCTTTTTCGGCTATAGAAGCCTGAAACCAGCCATATATAACCTTTTTTCACAAAAATAAACGTTTATAACGCCTCTATAGGCGTGAGCACGATAACCCATACAGTGCGCGATAATATATCACGATAACGTTTATCATCACCCGTTGGGAGTCCGAGGGTGAGATGGAGGAAATTGTGTGAGGAAGAAGTGAAAACTGATGGGTAATCCTGGTGGGAGCTAAAAAAAGGATGCATTGAACAGAGTGAAATGGAGTTGTGATGTTGAAGCTCTATGCTCCACTGGGAATCCAAAGGAATAACAAGTAATATTATTAAATGAATAGTCGAACATATTTGATTGATATTTCCTAACAGTTGAATTTATGGCGCATGTTTTGTACTATTTTCGACTCATTACTTAGATGTGCCTGTATCTTAATGAGGGATGGTGGCCTCAAACTCAACATTTGCTATTTCCACTGAACCACTGAGCTATGAGAGCCTTTTTTGTCTTTTGGCTTTTACTATAATTACTGGTTCTTTGGGTTCCGAGTGGAAAATAGGATTTCAACGATACGCCTTCATTTCACTCGGTTCTCTCCTGTCACTTTTAACTAGCTTTGTGACTGCTCACAAGCTTTCGTTTCCTCCGCACACAATCTTCTGAAATGTTACCCTCCGACTTCTGAAGTCATCGGTTCATATTTGGGTTTCACTTGGGGCCTCCTCTGGCGTTTGATTTCATCTGAGTAACTTCCCATAATATGACCATCATATCTCCACTTTCTTCTGTGTATTTTTGAGCAGTAGGCTGTTTGCTGTTTTGATGGGCACACGTGTTGATGGAAGTCCGCAGCTTGATGGAAATGCATTTGGTGATACAAGCATCGAGTCTTTGAAACACACTGACTTTTCATTTTCTAAGAAGTGTTATGTGTTTTGAAGTTTCCTTCAGCTTAGTTAACTAAACCAAGACGGAAGCTGAGTGCTGAAACCCACTCCTAGTCAGCACACGTGAAAATGCCATTGGTAAAACATTTTAGCCTGACTTCAAAGGAATATTTTAACTGATATTTATTAGCAATTCTTATATGTGAATAATAATCCTGTTCTGCATCTAAAATACATTTCCACTATTGACAGATGTTTGAAGGCAGTCGACACGAAGGATTGATAGAATTCAGTCAGCAGCAAAGACAGGACACATCACCTTAAATACTTCCTTATGACTATTCAATACATTTCCAGTGTACCGTATTATTATCATTATTCCTTTGCCTTCCGAGTGGAACATAGGGCTTCAACAACACATCTCCACTTTGTTCTGTTTTCTGCCGTCTTCTTCAGCTGGGTCCACGATTGACCAAACTCTCTGATCTCCAACCTCACACGATCTCCTCCATGTCACCCCTGCACCGACGATCCACCAGCTGCTTCCCATTTGGATTCCACTCGAGCGATGGCCTGCATTGGGCGCGATATCATTCGACGGTTTCATCAATGTATGCCCGATCCATCTCCACTTTCTCTTACATGCTTTTTGAGCGATCGACTCATGGTTGGTTTGTTCCCACAGTTTCTTGTTGTTTATTCTTTCTGGCCATTTGATCTTCAGTATGGAGTGAAGGCAGCTATTGATGCAAGGCCACAACCTGTTGGAAATCGTTTTCGTACCACGCCAAGTTTCTGACAATGTACCGTGCAGCTTTCCAATTTGTCTGTGTACTAATAAAAGATGCAGTCGCGAATATTATTATTATTCCCATCAGGTTCCCAGTAAAACACAGGGTTTCAGCTGCACATCTTATTTCAGTCTGTACTCTGAAGTCCTGTTTAGATGGCTCCCCGATCGCCAATTGACAATCATCTCTTCCATGTCACTCTCAGACCCACGCTCAACTCGTCGTCTCCCATTTGTCTTCCACTCCACGGCCTGGTGCTCGATGTCACTCAACAGTTTCTTCACAGTGTGACCAATCCACCTCTATTTGCTTCTTCATATTTGTTGGGCAGTAAGTTCTTGGTTGGTTGGTTTCCAGAGTTCCTTGTTGCTAGTCCTCCCTAACTGGTCATGTGATGTCCAGTATCGAGCCAGCAAGGGCAGCTGTTGACAGAAAACTAAAGCCTGTAATAATAAATGCTTGAACCATTCAGAAACAGTGACTTGTTATTACTGGTAAAAATCCAAATTTTGTTTCTTTATGCTGAGTTGAGAAGATTTCCACACCGATTTCGGAATGTGACATATTCATCCCTGCATAGTGTCTGTTTTTGAAACGATACTGCTTAGATAAATCAAGGAAGTGATCTACTTTGAATTTCTATTGTTGGTATTGATTAGCGCTTATTTTTTGTCGTTGGTCGGGTTGGGTGCCTTCATTACCTCTGTCTTCTGTATGTTCACTTCGAATAATTGCTATTGCGTGTCTGGTATCTACTTTATATGTATGGATGAATAGCATCATGACAGTTCAGAAGAATATCCAGACATTAAGTAGTTAAGACTAGATTTACTTAACAATAGGACAACTGAAGATTATTCATCAATGAAAGATAATCTCTTATTTCAGTTATTTATCAATATTCATGGCGCGTCGGTGGCACAGCAGTTAGGACACTCGCCAACCATGCACATGGTCCGCGGTTCGATCCCCGGCCGACGCACTCCTCTACCTCACCAAACCAGTCATGAAAGCTGGTAAGGAGGAAAGGTTGGGTATGAGGCTAGCAACCCCATCCTGTAAAAATAAACACTGCTACAGAAACTTCAAGCCTCTAGCTTGAAGCCCTACGTTCCACTGGGAACGTGAAGGAATAAAAAAAATCAATATTCATTCCATTTATCCACTTTTCACTTTGTTATTTATTATTAATATTATTCCACTAGATATTTTCAGAAATTGGTTATATCCTTCACTTGCAAATCATCCACACGGAACAGGCGATGAAACAGTCAGACACCCAGGAATGCTAAACAGACAAAGACGTAATGTACAGTCGACAACAAATTCCTCTAGTCATCTAATCAATGAAGAAACACCGTGTGTAACAAATCCATTGAATGGTGGTAATGGTAATTGCAGCAGCAGTAGCAGTAGTAATTACCCACAGCAACAGTCACTGTCAACATCTGTCCAACCGCATCGACCAAATCATACTGAAGAGAATGGAAGAGGTGTAGTAAATCAGATGAAACAAACAGATCAGGCGACAAGAATGCCAACAACAGACTTCCATGATTTACCACCGTCTTATGAATTAGTTGAAAAGTTGAAACAACAAGTAAAAGACACCCAAAACTAAGTGTTTGTTCGCTTCTGCTTGGCTGCGTTTTTGTGTGCACATACGCTGGTGTGTGTGTGTGCTTGTATATATGTGTGTGTGTGTGTTCTAAATACATAGAATTCATATCGAAATCTATCCTCTGATCAATTCGTCTTCTTTTATCTCAGCTTCAAATATTTTCTAGTCTGTCGCTTTTATCTTCTTGTGTAGTAACATTCTGAGATTTATTTAAGAAATTAAAAATATGGAGATGTGTGTTCTACTAGCCCCCGCCCCTTCCACACCAAAAAACCCATTTCAGGCAGAAAAACAGTGAAATTATTTATCAACATATGATTAGTGTGACCAAAATAACTAAATTCATTAAATAGTTATATACAAAAATATTTGGTTTATTTTTGCATTCTTGTTTAGAAAAAAATATTCTTCATAGAAAAGGTTCAAAGTGTTATATGTTGACAGTATTATTAATATTGATCTCGAACTTCCTATTGATTGGTCACACTGGATTAAAACATCTTGGGTTCCGGTGACATATCAGCTTCTGCTTCTATAGATGTGTGGATGTTGCCTTATGGTTGAAATGATAATATTGATTCTGATTAGTGGTAGTTGCGGTAACTGTGAATGCAATTCACATGAACCTAGATCAAACTGACCTTAACACCAGGCAGCCGTTTCGCCCGCCAGTGGCTGTGTTCATCAACAGTATGCAAGGTTCGACTCAGCTCTGAGGGACAAATCAGCTCAAGCCACCCAAACTCTGACTAGTTACTTGAGCTAACTCGTAATTTGCAAACTGATTCATGATTTGCAATTTACAGAATTCGAGGAAGTGAAATCTCATCAGAGTTTCCTTTGCAAACCGAAAATATCGATATTACAAAGTGTTAACCGTGAAGTCATGATTTTACGGCTAACATAGAGGCCTGTTCATCCTAACACCTACTTGTCATCTTAAATAGCAGTCAAGAAAGTAAGTACGGGTTGACTGAAATAAGTAGGCGGATGCCTCTTACATTAACCAGTAGTACCTGATAGTTAATTACTTTTTCTTTTGAATCCTACCTCATTTTAACACAACTCCTGACAGACTTTCGTGAAGGTTCTAACGGTGTAGGCTGTAGTAAACTCCACACATACCTCACAAGTCGAGATTTGCTATTTGTTATTCAGCATTGGTTTGAACTCTACCACTTTTTGTAAAGCTCACAGTCAGCTTATAACAACCTAAGACGGCCACTTAAGTAATGAAGAAAGCTAAAAAGTCCTTTCCATAAATAAGCGTTTTATCAAGTGTTGGTTTGTGAGGTTTTGATTGGTTAGACGATTGATCACGAGCTGACATCAGTTACAGAACCAGTGGAAAACCTCATAGTATGGGACTGTTCATGGCACACTGGGTCGGGTCTCAGTGGCTCAATGGTCTATGAGCTTGCCTCGTAACCGCAAGGTCCTGGGTTCGAACCCTGGCGGTGTGTGCGTACTACTGGAGAGTCTCAAACTAGAACGAAATAGTTTAATGTCGAGTACTCCCATGTTTTCCGAATAAGTGTTTATTCATTGATGAAGTAAGCATCAATTTATACTAAATGAAACTCATGACAAGCTATTTTTGAATAGTGGGACGGAGAGAAAGTAACACAATTCATACAACGATCTAGAACGTGCTTCTAAAAGTAGAAAACTAAAACTATACATTGGCAAATACAACAATGAAAGTAGGGATGCTGAAGTTAGAAGAAAGTGGTAAATCGTGGAGGTGAAGAAAATCAATAACTATTAAAATACAAGAAAGGAGTATTTAAGAGGGATAATATTGAATAACTCCGTAAAAGCAGTATCCAACATGTAGGAAGGAGTTTAAAGCTATAGTAAATTAGGAGACTGAACAAACGTTTTTGGCTGATACAGTTCAGGATTGAGTTGAGAACTAGGATTACGCTATTTCAGCTGGTAATCGACTTGTATTAGACTTTTATATAGCCATGTTGAATAGTGTTCAGATATGCATTTGGAAAATGCTCTCTGTCTCTGTCTTGTGCATCCTATATAACTAGCTCCACAGGTGAATTTGTGGGAAGTGAAAGATTCTTATTTACTCAAGAAGTGGTCTTTATGCCTGGACAGAACAACACCTAATGAATGCACAGACATTTGAGATGATGGTCTTTAGAGTTTTGATTTATCGGTGTAGGTTCGCAAAATTTAAATTGGATAATATTTGATGCTGATGGTGCCAAAAGTAGTGTCTTTTCTGAAATTATATGTAATGCTTTTAAATTTTAGCGAAATTCCCATTTAAAACCAAAAAGTTGATTAGTATACATATAACGACATTAATGTTTTACGATAATGTCGAATAACAAGCGCAGAATCAGTTCATCTATACTGACCAATAAGACAAAACTTCACTCAGTCAATTAGTCATGAAACAGGTTCTAAAATAATTAAATCATGGTTACTAGGATGTGTGATTAAGCTGTCTGCGAAGAAGTTATAATAGTAATCATAGTTCAGATGTAAGCAAACAACACTGAATCTGATGAATATACACAATAAAGAAGACAACTTACTGTATGCCCAGCATAAGAAACCTCTACATAAGAGTCAACATTGGGCGTATTTTCTCCAACAAACGCCTTTCTTATTCTATCGCTTATCTCCGTATTCATTGGTGGTAAGTCTTCAGCTTGATAAATACTGACTTTCATTGACAGCATTATTCTCTTCTGTGGCATTCCAATATGACGTGGGAGAAGTAAATGGCTGGAAGTGTGAAAGGAAAAAAAGGGAGAAATGCCAATAAATCTAAATTAGATAATTACTGGTGGTTTTGTGTGAGATAATTAAAACAACCCTGATTAGTACTTGGTCAGTGGAAATTCCTTATTTAAGCTCCAGATTAGTTGGTCAGCTTGACTCAGCTTTCCACTTCACTTTCAGTCACCACCTATAAAATTGAGGTTGAGGACTGTTCATAATAAGAAAGAACAGTTAAGTGGTAAATAACGAAAATCTAGAAGATCTAGAAGATTGCAAAGAGAGTGAATAAATCTGTGCCACTCATAACGATTTTGAGCTATGTTAACAGCAGTCTCCAGCCTTTAGATTTCGGTAATTCGATAACCAAAGAGAGACACTATACACCTCCGTATATGGCTCAATCCAGCGGTAAATGATTTCATAGATCGTGTCTATGTCTGGATTTGACCATCATTACCTTTTTTCCGGTCGTGCATCAGGGAATTTCGGTCGACGATGAAAGTGATGGGCTATCATGCGCTAAGCATGTTCTATCCATCTCAGTTGACACAGCTTTACAACATCACATAGAATTGCTTTCCCTAATTAACAAACATTCTCTGCCTAACTTCAATATTACCAACCATATGATATCACCTAGCAGACTCCTACAGTCGCCGAATGATCAAAATACTCTTCTTGTGACCTGAAGATTCTCTGTTCAGTCTCTGCTGAGGAAGAGGCAGAAGCTAAGGCGAAACAGCTCGCTAGTACTCTCTGGTATTCAGCAATTCGCTAGGTGACATCAGTTTGGGTTTAACTTGAAATCAATCAAATCCCTACAAAGCAAATTTGAATAATCACTAGTGACTAACTGTGGGATGGAGTTCCTGGAGAAGTCATGATCGATGAAGTCTACCAGATTAGGTGTGATGACATATACTCACAGATGAAATTGTCTGGCTATAGATATACTTGACAATAGTTAGACTTCGTGAGCCACTGGACTTCCTTCCAGTGCCAAATAATTAATAGGTTGCTGTCGTGACTTGAAGGTCACAGGTCCGACCTCTGTTGAAGCCATAAGTGTGGACTACTGAAGAGCAGCAAATTGGGATGAAACAGCTATCCAACACTCCATTATTCTCAGTAGTTTGCTAAGTGATGCAGTTTTGTTATCTAAATTGAGATCAGTAAAAATCTCTGGAATCTATTAATAAATGTTTGTTTTAACCCTTTGTTTTTATTTATTTATTTATTTATTATTATTTTTACTACTAATAATGATAATATTCACTGTAGCAAGTGTTTCCCTCACAAAGAAATAATGAAGAAATTAGTACTGTGAAATACTTACTGTTCAATTATTTCATCTTGATCAGGTTTCTCTCTTCGAATTCTCTTAAAAAGGAATTATTGATAAAGAAGATAAATTTTGTTTAAATGTATCAGAGGATTAACATAACCATTGAACTATTGAACACATCATTATATATATTATATACACAAATGCATAATTTAACCAGTTAGGATATAATCCACTGGTCCTCCAGTGCTACCTGATTCCCTAAACAATGAATCTTTCTAGACCAGATGGTATATATCACTAGTAGTTGGAGACTACTCACTCAGTGAAGCACACTTCTGGTGCTTTCAGTATCTTTATAATCTATGTCTTTTAATAATTCATCACTTCGAGTTGGTTATTACTCAGTGAAGAATAAAGGGGTTGTAAGCAGTGTGGTATAACAATTCGTAATGAATACAGTAACTAACTGATGACATAACCTAACTGATACTGACTTTGTAAAAGAAGTAAATAAAGGCTAAACACATAATGTAAGTGCGTCGGTGGCATAGTGGTTAGGACGCTCGCCGACCATGCACATGGTCCGGGGTTCGATCCCCAGCCGGCGCACTCCTTTACCCCGCTAAGCAAGTAATAAAAGCTGGGGAAGAGGAAAGGTTGGGCATGAGGCTAGCAACCCCATCCTGTAAAAATAAACACTGCTACAGAAGCCCTATGTTCCACTGGGAACGTCAAGAAATAAAAATAAAAGACATAATGTAATATGTGATTTCTACTGACACATTTGCAAAGCACTGACATGCCCATGAGTCCATGACCACATTTTCAAGTATTCAGAACTGTTAGGAGACAATCTTTTTAGTACCCCTAGGTGTTCATTGACTTTCCAACTGGTAGTGAACCTTGAGACTTTGCATTTCTCGACATTAGTTTCTTTCTAATCTTATGGAAAGTATTTTCAGTTTATCTTGAAATGGTTCAAATCTTCAAAACGACACCAAAAGTATGAATAGGCTAAACTCGAGATGTTCAAGTTAAAGTAGAAATTATTCCTACTGAAAATTTAATCCGAATAAATTGAAGTGGCGCTCTCGTTTTTTTTAAAAAAGGAGACAAACGTTCCAATTAATTTTAAGCTTTGAAATGAATAACTGAATAATTTAGTGAAGAAAAAATTCCCTACAGTTTATTGTTTAAACTATATGCTCGCACGTCTAAGTGTAAAAATTCCATGATACCATACTTGGCATCACGTGGCGGAGGTGTTTTTCACCAAAGTGAGAGGTTGAAAGCGGATGCCCGGCGCTCTTCACCGGGTTGACTGTCCATCGGATGACAGTCTAGGGGAGATGGCTAAACCCTGATTCCAAACCTCCAATGACTGGCGTATGAAGCTCACTGGAGCTCACCGGCAGACGTATGGACAAAAGGCTTGTTGGATGTCCTGGATGTCTGGCCCCATTCAAAAAGGCGTATGAACCGAACTCCGGTCACCGGCTCCCAATGGATAGTGGACTCCCTACTCCACTCCTACTGCCTTGTAGGTCACACTTGGTTGTGTAAAGGCTAGAGCTGCACTCTCAAACAAAAGGCCGAGCGATTCTGGGGACATCACTCGTACCAAATTCCCATGAAACTTCATGAACTCTCTTAATTGGATAACCCTGTCGCAAAACGTTGCATCAGATCGCCGCTCCTGGGCAGCGATGATTCGAGATGTTTATGAAGCCGGCTCATCCTCCCGTAGGAGATAGCCGAAGTAAAGTAAAGTAAGTAAGTATACTTAGCACGTATTTTATGTGATAAAAATAGTGTCAAGCAAGAATTGACTAACCTTTTTTCATCTAGTAAATAAACAATCTCCTCCATCCATCCTTATATACCTTCAAGTTTTACTTTTATTATTTCTATTATATTTATGGTCCTGTTGCTTCTTTGTTTTTACTTTCATAACTGCAAACACCAACTTATCTCTAAGACTGCTGTAATCTTTGTTTTTTCCCTCACCATATCATGTAAAGAGAACATCATATTCAATATTTTTAATCATGCAAGGATTTGTATACCGCATCAACAATACTGTGTGAAACAAGCCCACGGCAATTTCCTCTTGTATTACTATCATTACCTTAGATGCTATCATTATTATTATTTCCACTTTATATGCTGCATGTTTTTTTTATTTTTTATATTAACCCTATTGTAAATGTAGAAAAATTTTCTGTGTGATTAATTTTATTTATAATTTGAGGAAATTAGATGCAATATTGTGATTAATGCTGAAAATTCCATTCTATATCACAAGTACTGTTTTTGGAATAAAGTAAATCATTATTATTATTATCTGTCCAGTGGATAATTTGATTTGTGAACCATTCTGTATTATTCTAAAATTACAGCAACCGTTACTTCATTCACTGGGTGGAAATTAAGTGTCATTGTAGACAACAGTGGCTCACTGCTGACTGAATACTACTAGTTGACAGGATGTCTAAGTATGGAGCGACTTTCAAGTGATCATAGTACTCTATCAAGTATATATATATATATATATGCTAAGAATTAGGTAGCTTCCAGTTCTGATTCATCTGGACTTATCTCGTGTTCGCTAGGTTGTATTAAGAACTTATATTGAAAATCTTGACGAGGATAACAGTTTAAAAAAGCGTTAAACTGTGCATACTTTAGTGGTCAAAATACCTAGTAAACCAATAAGTTCCAATCAATACACAGAGTTAATCATTTAAAGTGATTACATTTTGATGACCAGCTTGTATATATCAGTGAATTATGCTGAAGGTTATCTAATGACTTCACACTGAATAGTAAGTGCTCATGATACCTTTTACTTTTAAATTGGCGATCCAACAGTGACGTTAGTGCAGAAGAGACTTAGTCAAGAAAGAGGCATCCATCTCACAGTATGGCACTGGAGGTATCCAACTGGACTTAGATGCAACTAAATTTATATAGACTCTGTTCGAGATGTGGGCTAACTGTTCCGCGAGAATTAGACGCCCAAGGAAAGTTTTTATTTGTAGAAATCTTTGTGATACTGAAAGAAATAATTCCAAAGTTTCGTTCAGTGGACTGATTCGAACTTCCTTGGGGGAATGATAATAATCGAATATTCATTTTATTAGATCTCCGTTGCTAATTCACAACCACGTATGTCTATATGCCTACTAACTGGTATATGGACAGAATAAAAGCAATACTGACATGGGGATTTTAGTTAGAGAATTTAGACTTTCGACCATTTCTCTGTAGAAATGTGAACCGCTTTGCCGAACAATACTCTAGAATTACTTATGCTGATTGTCTGTACGATTCCTACAAATACAACCCATAGACTGGAACTATAACATATCTGTTTTATTTAGGGCGACTAATCAGAGATAAAGGAGACACATGTGTATGCATATTGATTTCTTTCAATTGATTCTAGTCTAATATTTAGGGTTGAGAGACTTTAAGTAGTTTGAAATCAAATTTACGAGTCTCTTTAATTCTATCATCATGATGTTGTTGTTTTTTGTTAGAAAAACGGTTGATTACCTTCACTTGTTGTCCCTCTTCTGTCACGTGCATATCAACTTTAACATAACCAGTTGGACCTTTCCAAGGATCTTTGGGATCAATAAGCACTGCCCATTTATTCAATATAGAATGATCTGTATTTTAAGGTAGAAACAGAAATCAATAAAAGGCTGTTTAAAATGGTAAAACACGAAAAAAGGATAAAGAGAAAGTTTTTAATATATTTCGGTCACTTTCATCTTATCCAATGGAACTAAAAATAGACATCGGAAGAGAAAATGTTTCGTGCAACTTGTCGTTAGCTGTGACTTTAAGTTGAACATGATGTTATACACATACACACAACTCCAAGTACTAGTAAGCTAAGTTAATCAATTTATTGAATATGTACGAATTCGATTCCTGAACCCTCCTTTGTGAAAGAACCACTGGAACAGCTATAACATTCTAGATTAAAACACTCCAGCAACATACAGAGAAGACCAAGTCGATTTAGAAGATTTCTGATGTTCAGTCAACACAAAATTTATTGCTTCACTAACTGATTTTTTATGTGTGCTAACAGTACTATTTAATATATGGTTAGATGTTTGTTGACAATGGGCTAGGGAATTCAGATCTCAGGTCTCAACCTCGTTGAAAGTCATCAGCAAGACGTATTTGCACTATTGATGGAATTGACGTCCTCAAGAAGATTTGACCGCGAATAATCCAGTGGTGATGCCAATGGCATTATTAGCATAACTTTGAATTTCGAATGTAACAAAGGCCATCAGCAGCACATCGCAAATTCACTCTGTTTTCTTCAGTCTCTTTTACATGGCTTTACAAGTGCCTATTTTTTTCCCTCACGTTCCCCAGTGGAACATAGTGCCTATAAGATTCTAATTTTGGTGTCCATCTCTGCGCTGGTCTATCCTCTGCTTTATCATCCTTCCCTCCTGTATCAGCTTCTCTGCCTTTAACCTCTTCTTTCTCCCATAAAGACAATATCACTCGACTGTTCAAGCCATCCACCGACCTGCAGTAGGACTATGATGGTTATATTGACTTGTCACTGGGAGGACTAACCAGAGGTAGGATTTAGTTAGGACCAACACTTAGGATTAGATATAGGATACTGGTTACTACTAACTGATGAATTTAAATATAATACAATACATTCTACTAGCCTACTAAAAATGTCTTCTGATTTTATAGTAACAGGTAAATACTACAATAGACAAGTGATTTTCAATAAGATACTTCAAAACTTTGTTGAAAGTCATTTGAGATATTTTATCCGCTGACTGAATAAACTTCATCTAGTGTTTCACTAAGCGACTTTATTTACCTACTGTAGAGTATTTTATAAATCACTGAGATAGCAATACCATTGGTTCTTCACTTGTAGTGTAACAACAGAAGACAAGGCTGGCAACAGATCAGTTTTATTACGAAAACCAACAGGTATTTATATGTATTTTACGTACATTAATAGGCTTCTGCCCGCAGAAAGAAGGCGGTCTTCTGATTCGTTGTTTGCAAACAAACGCAGTCTTCTGCTTTCTCGTTTTCGATATTTCTCGGAAATGCGAGCCACTTGTCTGCGAATCATATTTGTCCACGTTTAGGTCAGCTGTGATTGGTTGTTGAATCAGCCTAGATTAATTTCTATCAATCAGCGTAGATCAATGTCTATCAATTGGCTAGCAGCTTGCTCTCACCACAGTAGTAGTCAGCATCAGAGTTCATCATATATATTTCGTCGCAGCGAAGACTCACCAATAGCTGGTAGCCTAATCTCAATTTATGACACCATGTGCTAATCTACTGCTTGATCCTAAACAACACTGACAGTTCTCTACTGACTAGCTTCCTCCACAGTTTGGATTTTCTTCTGCTTTGTGAATCTGCGAAAAATTAAACCATCCAGTAACCAGTGTCGTTAGCACTGAAGATGTTTTCTAGAGAGATATACACAACTTTTCTCCTAAACCCTATTCAGCTTACAGAATACAACCACAAAATAAATCAAGAATTTTAGGAGAAATTTATCTTCCACAAGTAAATTTAACTAAGCGGAAACATACCTTTTTCATTGTAAACTGTCTGGACATCTGTAACGAATTCACCGACTAATTTACCGGGCAACAGACGCGCTAAAGGATGTGTTCTCATGTTGAATGCCTGTCAATAAGATAGACGCATAGTAGTAGTCAGTCAATGAAATAGGCAATTTTCTCACGGAATGCAAGACAATAAACCAACATTATTTATTGAAGCTTAGTATACCTACATGTCGACACTACTTTTCGGTTGGTCGGTCGGTTTTCAAAATAGAACTTTGCACATATGTGCGGCAGTTCAAGTCGCCACACTCCATGTAGTACACAAAGCAAGAGAAGAAAGTAGAAGAAATGCATAATATAGACAGTAAACAGAGGTGTGAGACAAAGGAATAGTAATAACGAAGAACAAAACAGTTTCATTGGAAATCATAAGTCACAAGGAGTGGATGCATCTGCGCCACTGAGAACGATTTTGAGCCATGTCACCAATTGTTTCCAACCATTGGTTTTTACCGTCCCGAGGACCCCAACCAGGAAGTCTACACCTTCCTACGTGGCTTAAACTAACTGTTGTAGATTTCATTGACTGGTGCCATGTTTTCGTTTGACCACCACTAGCTCTTTTCCAGTCTGACCCTATATCAGCTAACATTGCCCGTCGAGGAAGGCGATGACTAGGCATACGTAGCACATGTCCTAACCATCTCAGTCGAAGTAATTTCACAGTTTCGTCGACTGATTTCCCCTCCTTACCTAGAACTCGACGCCTAACCTCAATATTGCTCACCCTATTATACCACTTCACGCGGGAGATAGAACGCAGACACCTGTGATCGAACACAGATAATCTTTTCATGTCTTCTGCTCTCAATGGCCATGTCTCACAGCCATAAAGGAGGACGGAGCGGACTGTTGAGCAGTACATACGCCCTTTGGTTGATAGTCGGATATCGCGTCTACGCCAGAGACGGCATAAACTGGCATATGCGAACCTAGCCCTCTGTATTCGTGCTGAGATTTCGTCGAAGATCAACCCGTTGGGGCTGATGGTACTTCCCAAGTAAGTGAAGCGGTCAACGTGCTCTAGCACTTAACTTCCTATTTCTAATCTAAAGGTCGGTGTAGTCCTACTTTTAATAGACCATTGGATGAACTGACGCTGAATGGAAATCGAAGTCGATGTCGAGTTAGGTGTACCAAAGTTCACCTACTTACAGGTGTGTAATGTTACCGTCAGTTAAGTGAAACAACGCCATATCTATTTCTATATTACACTAAGTTCGACATCAGATACTGTCATCATTTATTCAACAGGAAGCTCTGTTTTGAGACTGCGTGTTCATCAGTGCACATCACTACGAGGTATCTTTCAACTTTGAGAAAAGCGTTTGCGAAGTGTTCCCAGTGAAAGGCTAATGACGCAACATCACTGAACAATAATAATAGGTTTTACTTTGATAACTTCAAATGCAGTGAATGCCTTTCTTTGGTCTGTGAGAAGTTACCAGATGAAGTATTTTCTGGTCTTTTTTTGCTACCACAGAAGTTTTCAGTTCGTTCATTTCCATCCAACCACATGTAGGAAAAATCTCACCCATAAAGACACTACATAGACGTTCTCTCACTGATACTTATGGTTGGCAAAGATTTTGTCAAAAACTGATGTCATCGGCAACGAAGAGAACACTGGAGAGGTGTTTCGTCCTAGTTACGGATTCTTCATCAATGCACAGACACATATGATAGTATCGAGAAGACTTAAATCTCTAAGAGCCAATGTAGTAAGTTACGAAGGGTGATTACCTACCTTATCTTTGGTTGAACAAATGGCAAATCTCTGAATCATTTCCATGAAATAACACCAAAGCAACCATAAAATCCCGAGACTTCTATGCCCACACTGATATAAATATGATCAGTAATTTATTTCTCGGATATCATGCAGTAAATGATATTATACTGCTATGTAATTGGTGAAGTAAACCCATTGAATATGAAGTGTCGCTTAGTGTTCCTAAAGCCAGTTCATTAGACCTCAATAATATCCACCCAATTTTCAATTTACAGTCGAACCGGGAATCATCAGTGATGGAATGAATAATGTTCATTTGGTGAGCCAGAATATAGTCTTCGATTTATAGCAGCCACAGATAACAGTTAGTGGTAGTGGTAATAATAATAATATGACCATCGCCGATTAGCACCAACGGAGGCACCTGTTGTGTTCTTCGTATTTATAGGTACTTTTCTGGTTCCCGCCAATTTCTGATGAGAGTTTAGTTGGCTCGAGTAGGTTCTCAACTGCTTATATCAACTAGTAGTACGTCATATTCTCGTATAAAAATTATTATAAAGCATTCTGATAGTGTATTTTAGGACGAATAAGCTTATTTGTTAGCCGTGCTTTGACAGTATAACCCGACTGGAGAGTTTTTGATTGTTTCATTTTCGGCTTACATTCCGGAGGTTTTTAGATATCTTCCAGCCAATCAGATTTCTTCATTTATTTATGGCTTAAATTTCTGAGGTTTTGTAAATTATATATACAATGTATTTTGTCCAATAAACGTTATCGTTTTGTTGAATTCGAATCTGACTTTTGTATCTACGTCTATTGGGGTTATTTTCAAGTGGTCATTTGGCTGTAGTATTGTGTCCGGGATCTCATGCTAGTCAAGTTTAGACGAACCCTCAAACCAGTAACACTCTATTATAACAACAATATAAGCAAACAATGAATTTACTAGTTAACACCTGAAAAAACAGTAATCACGAAATAAAAAAATTAGACGAAGAAGACAGAGACGACCTACTCGAATCCGTATCACTTCAGTCAGTATACTGATCTTTGGTCGAGTAAAGTCGAATGCAAAGTAATTGTCATAAAATGGACAGTTTGTTGAGTACTTAGTCACAGTTTTTTGTACAGTTTTGCCAACGGTCACACTGATCATTGGATTGATATTTGTTCCACCGAGTTTTCTTGCCTCAACAATAGTAATTCCTAGCTGAAATGGAAAGATGCAATTCAAGTTTGATTATACTGTATTATAGGATATATATATAGTGACACTCCTAACAGATACCCTGTTCATAATATTAATGGTTCCACGGTAAACACTCATGCTATATAACGAAAAATAACAATTTTAGAGAAAAACCATCAGTATGGATGGTTGGCTTGAACTTGAACCAGTGTGATATTCTGACCACAGTAAACAGTATCTGTGAAGAGTGTCCCTGTATTAATGACAGTAATGTTTTGCTAATTTTGATTAGTGGTGGGTTTCAGCAGAATCTGAAACGTGAGTTTCGTTCGTTCTATTCATGATTCGTTATCTGAATCTGTATGCATCCCCAGAGGGTGATTGTGTTCAACTGAGACTCAACCGATACATTTCCTGCACTAATCTTTAATTCCTCGTTGTTTTATGTAGATTTTACAATCTCAGACGTTTTTTTAAGCAATAATTTGAAATGCTTCAAAATACAAATGTCATTTTTTGTTGGAATTACAACATGAATGAGTTTATATCGAGATATTGAAGATATTTTGTTGTAAACTCTTTGTAAAAATGCATTAACGTGATGAGAATTCTTGTTATCACACAGAAGGTGAGTTATGAAAAACACTCAATTACCTGAAACTGATTGGCCTTGAATATAGTTGGACCGAGTAATGGTTCAACCCGAGGATCTCTGAAATAAATGAAAAAAGTTATACAACATAAGTGATTCAATCCAATTCCATGTAATCGTCAATTTTGTTATCCGTGTTTATGTCCAAAGAAAGTTCAGAGTTATTCATTTGAAAGAAATCTGCGCATTTCGACTGTGTTCCTTGGACACTTTTATTAGGAAAGATGATTTCAGCACAAACAGAGTCCTAAGCAACTAGATGGCTGTCTTCTTATTTTAAGGATAGGAAACAGCATACTGTTTTCGCTGGAAAGCGCTCCAATTCTCAGCTAACTGAAAGTGGTGTGCCTCAAGGTGCAGTACTTTCTCCATTTCTTTTCTCTTTCTTTTTGCATGACCTTCCGAACTCACCCAAAGTTAACTTCATTAAGTATGCTGATGATCTGACCGTTTCTGTCCCTGTAGTTTCCACATCGGATTGTTCCCATATGAATGGCTTCTTAGCTGAAGCTAAGGATTGGTCTGGCTCAAATGGTCTTAAACTAAATCCAACTAAATGTATTACTGTTGATTTCAGCTTGAGAAGTGAAAAAGACATGCATGGATTGATCCAATCTCATGATTGTTGTGATATTGATGGTACCATGATAGAGAGTAAGTCAAGTGTTTCTTATCTTGGCGTTAACTTCTCTTCAAACCTTTGCTGGTCGTCTCATATTCTTATAGTTTCTAAAAAGATTTTCTGTCTGACTTATTACATAAAGAAGTTGAGGCACTCAGGTATAACCCAATCTCTTCTCATACAATTTATTAATTCATGTGTTTTGCCCATCATTCTTCATTATTCTCCATTATTCTTCCCTTGGCTACTCAAGAAAGACCATATAATACTACGAAGAACATTGAAGGCTATAAGTGGGGTCAGTGCTATCCCTTTGACTCAACTAACCGACACTGTTGTCAATAGGCATATAAATTCTTGTAAACATTTAGCTAAAGTTATCTTGTCTGATAGTGAACATCCTCTTTATTCACAATTGTTTCCTTGTATCTCTTCGGGTAAGACCAGAAGAAATTTCATAAACAATCATGCTCGTACTACAAAATATAAAAATTCGACCGTACCATATTTGGCACGAGTATTGTGTGAAGAGACGAATATCAGAAAAGAACTTTTACAACTTTTAAATCCTTAACTAAACTATAAAATGTAATGATGCATATTAATGCAAGTGTTATTTGTTATATTATTTATTTATTATTCACAATGACCTAGAAATGGTGTGATTTTGTTGGGGTTTTTATTTTTCCTATTAACTATCAATATTTTAACATTTTATACATTTATATAATTATAAACAGAGCTAAACCATTGCAATATGCAAAATAAACGCTGAAAATTCCATGCTGTAAATTGTTATTGTTGTGGAATAAGGTGATTATTATTATTATTAAGGATATTCACTGTTGACATTAGTCACTGATTGGTGTCTAATCAAGTATCCAATATAGTCCTACAGGAGGTCAATCGCGAGCCCAAATAGCTCAGTGGTAACGTCTCTGACTGCAGCACTCACGACTTGACCCAGACTAGAATCCTAGAGGGGAAATGAGTTCCTTAAGGGTTGCAGATACGTCTTGCTGACGAGTGCCAACTAGCACGAAACCTAGGTCCAAGGCTTCCTGCCGATTGCCTCCAACCATTTAATATCAACAATTCCAAATGCACCGTGATTGTGAGCTACCTAGAATGGTGGCCACAGTGCAAACTTAACTGATATAATTCAGTTTGCGTCAAACAAAGGACTAGATCCAAACGTTGGTCACTGACTATTGTCCAATCAAAAGGATATTCACTATAATAAAGCTTGTTTTTTATTTCCCAATGAATGGCAAAGAACCCAGGCGATATTATTTTTACTGACGTTTCCCTATTTAGTGCTGTTTATGGGTTTAGAAACTAATATTAATCTGCAAATTTCAGAGATCTCAGCTTACATTTAGTTAAAAGCGAATTTGTTCATAAGAAAGACCGAATTCCAAAAGAAGCACAGTTTAACCGCGTCTATAAACTGATATGCTTAGAAAGTGATACAGTACATACTGAAATCGATTTCTAAAGAAATGAACGACAGATAGCCTCTATTTAACCGTTGAGAAATTCAGTAGAACCAGAAGAGCTTTAAAATGCCGTCGGGCATAAGTCAACACGTTATCAAATCAGGTCACGAGATTAGGTTTGATAATATTGAAATCGTTTGGAAAAAATTCGAAAAATATAAAGAACAATCCATATCAGACGCGCTTCATATTAAATGGAATCGAAATAGTCTGAAAAGGAATCACAGGTTTTGACGGAACAGGATCTGCATCCCCATCCCTCTCACATTCCTCATGAAGTCTGAGGCTGTTTTTATGATTCATATACCTATCTTATTGAAAAATCTGCACATTGCTTTTTGTCTTTATCAGTTTATCAACTATAAAACACAGAAGTTACCCCATCCTAAAGAACTATGATTACGTTACTTTTTGATGTGGTTTTGTTCTCTGAGCTGGGCTGTTGTGTTCGGCTGTGCATAGAATGGCAGTCAAATCTCTGTATCAACTTCATAGGGTTCAAAAAGGCCTTAGGTAGACAGCGCTGACCCGGAAGTCATTTAAGAACTACTTCAACACTATAGCATGCAACGCCCCAAATCTTAATCAACCCCATCCAACCACACCTATATGACAGTGCCACGTGTCAGGTGATACACAAATGAGAACTCAGTGAAGGCTCTAAAGCGTATACAGAGAAAGACAGGTCCACTTACTATCACCGATGATATTTCTCATTTTGGTAGACTGGATTGCATGGAACACTGTGTGTGGGCAGCAGGAATACAGGAATACGCTGGATCACCGATAAGAAGACTCTGGGAGGTCTGGATCTCCCGCGTCGATCATTTATGTCTAATGTCACACAAACTCGAAGACTTACACGCGGAAATCAACAAAATGACTGAAGGGGCAGGCAGTGAAGACAGGACCCCAGGTGAACATGAAGAAGATGGAGGTGATGAAAACAAACAACCATCATCACCACCACCAACAACAACAACAATAATAGAGATAACAGTAACCAATCACTATCAGCAGTAGGAATCTTGAAGAGGTAACTTCCTTCGCTTATTTAGAAAACATCCTTTCAAATACAGGCATGCTTCATAGATGAGGACGTTAAAACCATATTCGTAAAGGCACAGCAAATCGCCAACACACTGAAATCACTTAGTAAATCTTCTGAACTCCTCAGAATCACAAAGAACAAGATTCGGACTGTCAACACCAATATAAAGTCAATCAGTTCTTCTATATGAATCATATAGTTGGTTTGAGCATCACAAAAAGCGTCACATTTCGAACAGGCCAGTCCAGACTTTCATTAACAGGTGTGATTGCTGTCTCCATACTAAAGATATGATGGCAGGCCAGAAAGAACTAACAGAGGAGAACTCTGGGAACGAACCAACCAAGAACCTATTGCTCAACAAATATGTCGGTGGAAATGGAGATGGATGGGACACACGCTGAGAAGACGGTCGATTGACACCGCGTGCCAGGCCATCATTCGAGTGTAACCCGATTAGGAAAAGATGAGTTATGCGTGGGTTTAGGGGTGGAATGGAGGAGATTGCGTAAAGCGGAGATGACAAAGTATGAGTAATTGTGGGTCCAGCTTAAGAGTACCGCATGGAACAGGACGAAGTGGATATGTGCTCTGGTGGAAGCCCTGTGTTCCACTTGGGACCCAAGGTAACAGTAATAATCAACATTAATTTTGTTAACATCAATATTGAATTTTTACTGTTACATAAATGCAGAACCTTATGAAGAAGCTCTCGAAAAGAATATTCTCTGTTCATTAGTCAGTTTTGAAATTTCAACGGGTATCTTTAATCAATACAAAATAAAAATGTATACAAGCTGAGGTTCTATAAATTCTTGGCTACAGCTAGTTTGATATAGTTAATAGAACTAAATAGAGAAAAGTCAGTAATATCACTTCGGTTTTCACTCATAAGCAAATGCAAAAATTATTTTGTTAGTGAAATTTTAATTCATGATAACTCATTTAGATACACTACTTATTATTAATAAGTAGAAACAAATATATTCTAGGCAATATCACTACAAATGCATTTTCAGCAACTCGTTTTTGTTAAAATCGTATACTTTTCAGCATATTTCATTATAGCATCTACTCTTCAACATTGGTTTTTACCTGAAGCGGGCCAGATTTCCTTCCAACTGCACACATTTTTCATTCTTTCGATTATGGTACCCTTTATTTGCTTACTGATTCAAGAGAGATTTCAATGGTGATATTTGCATAGACACCTCACTCTTTGAGGTTTGTAGTTCGTTAGTTATGCTAGCTTCACACTTCTGAGAAGTAAAATTCCCATCTTTGCTTTCACTATATATTGAGTAGAATGGTGGTGGGAGCTGGCTGCTGGCCAAATTGGTAGACAGTAATTTACGTCAATGTTTACGTCCCCAATATTGGTCATGAGAAAAATAAGAACAAAGACTGATTCAACAACTAATCACAGCAAACTTTGCGTAGGCGATTATAATTTGCAGATAGATAATCTGAACTTAAATAAACGGCCACAAACAGATGAAAAATTAACCCTCAGCGAGAAACCACCAATCAGAAAACTGTGTTTGTTTGCTTACAATAATCTATAATAATATACATGAAAATCTATAAATATCTGTTGATTTCCTAAATAGACGATCTGTTGCATGGCCCTTGTCTTCTGTTGTTACAGGATATATATTACTAATTGATCTGACAGTAGTATGTGGGAACTGACTACACTAACCAACAACGGGTGCTAACAGTATCAAGAAGGTCAATTGAATAACCATATAGAGGTTTAAATATTTCTGTTTTCTCAATGAAGGTGCAAACAAAAAGGATAAGCTTTCGAAGGTAAGCAGAAAATTTATATATATATATATATATATAATCGTGTTATTTTTATTACATTAGAAAATGGCTCCCCACTCAGATCCGTAAACAAGAATCTGAAACCAGAAACAGGTCAAGATAGCTCGAAGAAAGATTTGGTTGTTAGATCTCAGATTAAACGTGATACTGTGGTGTCCTTATGTTTTGTTTCTATGGCGCAATAGTTATATTCCTCTGTTTAACGAGGAAATTACTTAAAGCATATACTTTTATTTTTAAACAGACTATTGATTAGTCATGAACAATAGATTCACAAATCAGTAAAGTTGGAGGTGAGTAATATAAGGTGAGATTGAATGGCTCTAAACAAATATTGCCATTCTAAAATATCAGTAATGTGAAACTGACACAAACACACACAGTCCATCTCACATGATTTCCCTCATGTCATCTTCAGGCATACGCCCAACTGGTCACTTCATCTCCTACACGAAAGCCCCTTGACGTGTAATATGTGTCCAATCCACCTTCATTTACTTCTGCACACTTTCGGGCCAACCGTGTTTTTGGCCGGTTCTTTGAGTACCTTAGTTTTGATGAAAGTCGGCGATAGCCTTCAGGAGATGCTTTTGGTAACGCACGAGTTAAGACTATGATCCATGTAGATAGATGCACACACACGACATCAGTCTCGAAAACTCTATCCAGTCCGCAATTCACAAAATTAATTCACATTTTGCAATATACACACTTTCAGGTGAAATTTCATCACTATCGCCATCCAACTAGCCAGCAACTACCACTAGTTCATGTCAGTGGTATTCAACTACTCATACCAATTTTATCAGTAATGTATAGCAAGTTAGATGAAGTACTAACAGTGTTGATATTTTCATTCAAACTGACCTTGGATAATTCAGTCAAAGTTTATTCGCCTTCTTTCACGGTAACTCATTCTTTAAAAAGGCTTCAGAGGTATAATTATAGAATGATGACCACATAAAAATGTGGTCATGTACACCGTCTAGAAATCTCAACATTTCGAATAATAAGCATTATCCGTACGTGTACTGCGTTAACCTCATCTGCCAATAAGACATTCATCAACAAAATATGCATTGGTTTATTTTTTTTAATCACAGTGCTTCTGATTTTACCGTTTAAAGTAAGTAAGTCAATGAATGAGATGTACCTGATTACGACCGGCGATGAGAAACCCCAAATGACTTATTTGACTACGTGATATGTGGAATATAATTTTAATTGGATGGAGGATTTCATCATGAGCTGACATTAGTTAGAGAACCACTGGAAGCCTAAGAGTACTGGACAGCTGTTTCGTGCTAGTTTCTGACTCTTCATCAGTACGCATCCACCACAAGGGTTCGAACCCAGGGCCCTCTGGTTGCAAGGCGAGCTTGCATACCACTGAGCCACTGTTAGAATCCATGGGGCCATTAGACTGGGTCCCAGTGGCTCAATGGTCTACGAGCTAGCTTGCCTTGTAACCAGAAGGTCCTGGGCTGGAACCCTTGCGGTGGGTGCGCACTGCTGAAGAGTCAGAAACTAGGGCGAAACAGCTGTCCAGTACTCCCAGGTTTTCCAGGGGTTCTCTAACCAGATGTCAGCTCATAATGAAATCCTCCGTCCAATCAAAATGAATCCCTACAGAACTAATACTTGAATCTAATTTTGTCAAATGCAAATTACACAGTTCATGATGGGGTTTCGCATGACTTTGTTTCCAAAAGGAAAATATTCTGATAGAAATATGTGACCTATTTGATGTCATAAATGGTAATCAATAAATCGAGTGCTGTTCCGAAATGGTGTATACTAGTGATTGAATATATAAGCTTACAAACCATCCATGCCAGTAGTATTCGCTATCTAAATATTTTTTATTCCTTCACGTCCCCAGTGGAACATAGGGCTTCAAACTAGAGGCTTGAAGTTTCTGTAGCAGTGTTTATTTTTACAGGATGGGGTTGCTAGCCTCATCCCCAACCTTTCCTCTTCACCAGCTTTTTATTTCTGGCATTGCGAGGTAAAGGAGTGCGTCGGCCGGAGATCGAACACCTGACCATGTGCATGGTAGGCGAGCGTCCTAACCGCTGTGCCACCGACGCTACGTAAATTAAAATGATCTAAATATCGGATGGCTGTTTCTATCGTTTGCAGCTCAGCTTATCACAGGGATGAGCTCTCAACTCAAACTGTGTGGCTCGCAAATGACGAATTTGATTCCCTGTATTCACCAGTGTGTCCATGTGACTAATGATGATTTGTACGGTTTGAAGTGATCTCTCTCTCTCTAAGCTGAATCCAACGGAACAAGCCACTTATCAGCTTACTTGCATATGAGTTTAAAACCGGTCCAGTGTCCAGAACACTTCAGCCTGGCTAGTAAGCTGTGCTGTTTGACGTGAGGGTTTTCTGATTACTGATGTAAGTCAGTTGATAATTCAGTTAAATTAATTCATATTTTGAAAAAGTAAGGATACTCAAATTTCATTTAAGTATAAAACTTGGACACTGTGGTAGAGTATAACTCCATTATGGATAAGATTTTATTTTGACAAATCACACAGTGTTGTACAGTAATATTAACTGATGATAACCACGTTTTGAGCACAAACTATTGCTCATAATCATATCAGGTCACTCAAACAACTTTTTCCTTCATTTATATACATGAGTAAAATTGATTAGACATTTGAATAAAATGAATAAAAATAATAATAGTGTTATCAATCAAATACAGTCAGATGGGAAATAAGACGAGTGTTTTTATAGTCATAATTAGTAACTTGTTAGAATGTTGTGATGTACTTGAATTGAAGTAGAATTTTGAGATTATTTATTATCCTCTTCTGATTTGACTGGTAATAATATCTTGCATATCTCTGGTATTTGCATTGAGTCATTTCTATTGCGCATGTGTTGGGTGTAGACTCAATGAATCAATCTCTCTCTCCGCCTACATAGATTACTTTTTAGAATTTTAGTGCATGCAGTGCACTGCATGCATTAACACACAACCACACAATAGGTTGGGAGACGGTTAAAATTCTAAGAAGTAGGTAGGTGGAGAGAGAGATTGATTACTGAATCCTGGCTGGTTCATCGAGTCTACACCCAACACATGCAACAGAAATGACTCAATGCAAATACCAGAGATATGGAAGATATTATTACCACCAGTCAGTCAAATCAGAAGAGGATAATAAATAATCTCAAAATTCTATTTCAATTCAAGCAAATCACAACATTCTAACAAATTACTTATTATAACTATGAGAACATTCGTCTTATTCCCATCTGATTGTAATTGATCAATAACACTCATATTATTATTTCTGAACGTACCTTATCACATATTGATTTTTATTCAAATATCTAGTCAATTCCACACATGTATATAAATGAAGGAAAAAAGTTGTGTGAGTGACTTGGTATGATTATGAGTGGCGATAGTTTGTGCTCGAAACGTTATCAGTTCATATTACTCTATAACACTGAGTGATTTATCGAAATAAAATCTTATCCATAATGGAGTTATACTCAAATCTGTTGTTTCTTAAAACTCACTTTGATAAATAGCATGATAAACGAAAGAATAAGAGTAGTTTCTGGATCGGAAAACCACCTGATATATGAGTGCTTCAAAACTACGGCGTGCAATGTCGAAGTCTTTTTCAACCTCATTCAACAACTGGTCAAATGAAAATGACATGTGCCAGGCGATCCACTCAGCGTGGCTTTCGAAGTGATTACAGGAGTAAGACAAGCTGAATGCCTACTATCACTCACGATGATGCTCCCAATTGTGGTAGATTGGATTGCACGGAACACTGTGCTTGGGGAGCAGGAAGACAAGGATACAGTGGACCAGCGATAAGAAGACTCTAGAAGATCTGGATGTCCCACGTCGATGATCTATATCTACTGTCACACAAACTCGAAGACTTACATGTGAAAACTAACAAACTGGCAAAAGTGGCAGGCGGCGAAGACTGGACTTTAGGTGAACACAGAGAAGACGGAGGTGATGAAGATACCCACAAATCAACAACAACAAGTAGCACCAGTCACCATCAACGGAAGAGATTCAAAAGAGGTTGCCTCCTTCATTTACCTAGGAAACCAGCATCGTTTCAACCACCAGCACGCCGAACGGATGAAGACGTCAAAGTCAGCCAGTCAGAATCAGAAAGGCAAGATACGCACACGCCTTCATCAACCTGAAACAATCTTCTGCTTCACTCAACTGCATAATGGACAAGATTCGGATTTTCAACATAAATGTGAAGTCAGTCAGTCAGTCCTTCTATATGGGTCAGAAACATTGCGCACGCGTCACCAGAGGCACTTCCAATAGTTTGCGTACCTTTCATCAATAGCTGTCTTCTCACCATCTTGAAGATCAGATCGTCAAAAAGAATTAGCGACAAGAAACCCTGGGAACAAACTAACCAAGAGCCGATCGCTAAAAACAAATATGTAGGAGAAAGTGGAGATGGATCGGGCACATACTGAGGAAACTGTCGAATGACATCTTGCGCAATGCGGGCCATCCCTCGTGTGGAATCCGAATGGGAAGCGACGAGAGGGTCGTCAGTGCGAGGATGACATGGAGGAGATCGTGTGAGGAGGAGATGAGAGAGTTTTGACAGTCGTGGACCCAGTTGGAGAGGATGGCGGAAAATAGAAGAAAGTGGAGAAGTGTTGTTGAAGCTCTGTGCTCCACTCAAAACCCAAGGTTATAACAGTAATATGACACTGACATTGGTTCCTTTACTTTCCTAATGGAGCATGGGGCTTCAGGCTCTAACTTTGAAGTTTCAGTAGCAATCGTGTTTTTTACAGAGTCGGGCTACTAGCCTCACACTCAACCTTCCCTCTTTAGCAGGCTTGCCACCATTTGATGGAGTTAAAGAATTGCATCGGCCGAGAATCAGACCCTGAAACATGTGCTTGGTTGTCAAGATTCCTACTGCTGAACCACCAACGCACACATGTACAACACACGACTGGAACTTATCATGTACAACAATTTCGTAACAATATAAAAAGTCAAACTTTCAAGGTTTAAATTACGTCCTTGAAGTTAACTGGTTGTTAAGAGATGTCTCACTCAAGGGCAAATGGATTAATTTCTATCCTTTCTAACTCATTCCTATTTAAAAGTAGAGTAATATTCCGAATTTCGATTGTTGTTATACTCAATAAATTGTACAAATTAAATCACCGATCGTTTTATTCTGATCTGGTGTTGTTGTTTCACATTCACTCTAGAATTAAACGCTCCTCTGACTTGTATCGAGTCTTACCGTCCTAATAGTCACATACACATGATAGGTAATCAGTATTACCTAGTTTTCAATAATTTAAAGTAAAAATGTACATTTATTAGTTACTAGGACTTGTCCAATGTCACACGTCTAGTCCTTAATATCGGTGCTGACTGAATACTATCAACCAAGTTTTCTTTTTAGGTGCTAGATCATGCTAGATGCGCTTGGATTTAAAGTTGGATTTATTATTATTGTTATAGTTGCCTTAGGTTCCGAATGGAACACAGAGATTCAGTAACACAACTCCACTTCGTCCTCTTCGCAAATCTTCTCTTCAGTTGGCCCTACGGTTGCCCATAGTCTCACATCTACTCCTCACACGATCCCTTCCAAGCCACCCACGCACCAACACCCAACTCGTCGTTTTCCATTCAGGGTCTACTTGAGCGATGGCCTGACACGCGATGTCGTTCGAAGGTTTCTTCAGCGTGCGTCAGATCCATCTCTATTATCTCCAACATATTTGGTGACCAACAGGTCCTTGATTTACTGGTTCCTAATTCTTTCTGGCTGGTCATTTCATCTTCACTATAGGGCGGAGGCAGCTGCGGGCAAGAGTTTGAAACCTGTTCAAAATGCCATTCGTGACGTAACACTCAGGTTTCTGACCCATAAAAACGGACTGACTGACTTAACGTTGGTGTGGAAAATCTGGGTCTTCCTGTTTATGCTGCTGATTGCAGAATATTGCCAAATGACTTCAGAGTGATGAAGGTCTGCCCTGAATTTCCGATTCTGGGCTTGACATCATCATCCTTGTCGCCTGTAGTCGAAACGACGATGCTTAGATAAGTGAAGGAAGTGATCTCTTTCAAATTCCTTCCGTGGATAGTGACTGGTGGTTGTGTTGTAGGTTGGGTGGAAATAATTGTCAAGAAGCCCTGGGCTTAGGTTTCGCAGGAGGGATATTAGTTCCTTCGAATTTGTAGACAACTTTACTGAAAAGTGCTACCAAGGAGACGAAAAGACAAAACATCGGTCAGCTGTAGACCAAACATTCGGCCTTAACTTACATCAAAGTTTGTATCATCGGATTTTCATTGTAACAATACTAACCAGTGGCTTTAAACTTGTAGTTTATTTGTCATGTAAAATAACTATATAAATAATTGTATTTTCTGGGCATTTGCCTTTCTCATGCAGAATTAAATTTTACCTTCTCAGCTGGCCTTTTTGTCTTTCTAGCATTTGTGCATAATATACGAATGGTCAGTCAGCATATGCTGTCATGTTATGAAGTACTAAGGTTGAACAACAACAGACATTTAGAAGGTGGCGGCAGTATTTTTTTTAACTCACTTTGTTTGCATAGATCGATTCAAGTTACAAATATATACAAACTCATCAAGTGGAAAGCTGTCAGCAAGTTGGCAGCTGACAGCAATAAAACGAAAAGAAATTACGCTTTCTCCTTTAGTCTTCCATTCAGTCAGCCACTAATGATAATAATAAATTACTACTAGCTGGGAAAGCAAATTCTTAGACGTTTTAGAAAGTACTAGACCAACCAGCAACAACAACAGCGCCAATCACCATCAACGGGAGGGATTTGAAAGAGGTTACTTCATTCACTTATCTAGGAAGCATTGTCTCAACTACAGGAGTAACGGACGAGGATGTCAAATCGAGAATCGGGAAGGCGAGAAACACATTCATCAACCTGAAACCAATCTGGAAATCTTCGTCACTCAGCCTGCATCAACAACAAAATTCGGATTTTCAATACAAACGTCAAGTCAGTTTTGCTATACGTGTCAGAAACTTGGCGGGTCATAAAGAATATTTCCAACAGCCTGTTGCAGACCTTTATCAACAACTGTCTTCGCTCTATACTGAAGATCAGATGGCCAGAAAGAATCACCAACAAGAAACTATGGGAACAAACAAAACAAGAACCAATCGCCCAACAAATATGCAGGAGAAAGTGGAGATGGATTGGACACTCGCTGAGGAGGCCGCTGGGTAACATCGTGCGTCAGGCCATTGCTCGAGTGGAAGCCGAAAGGGAAGCGGCGAGTGGGACGTTCAAGGGAGACATGGAGGAGATCGTGTGAAGAAGAGCTGAAACAGTATGGACTAACATTTATGCAGGTGAAAAGTGCAGCACAAGACAGAAGTAAGTGGAGACGTGCAGTTGAAGTCCTATGTTCCACTAGGAACCCAAGGGAACAATATTAATAATAGACATGATAACATCAATTCTAGTGGCAATAGTATTCGAATAACAATAATCTTACCTTCTCTCCGGTGCAGACAACTGACTGTCTACTTCCCATACCTCATCTTCAGTGATACCAAGTTCACGGTCGATCATCTGGTTTATATCTTCTTCCATAGCGACAAGTGAACTTAAAAGAAACAAATACAACATAGTCATAAGCATTAATCTTAATAAGAAATGAGTTCATTTATAAATTCATGTATTTGAATAAGTAAGCCCTCAACATGTTGGATACAATGAATCACAAGTATGAAATTATTTATTCTTCAGTTTAATGCTTTTTTATTACACCTTTTGCAATAATGTTGAAGAATGTGTATAAATGAGAATGTGAATATCTAGAGCAACTCACTTTTTAATCTAGAGTTCTGGTTTAAATAACAGACCTGAACATCTAGATCACATCTGTATTGAACAAGTGACGTACCCTAATAGACCTGAATTAGTTGTCCTTCACAGCACATTCTCTCATGTTATTTAGTCCCTATGGCTATCTGTACATGAGTTAAACAAGTCTGCCTACTATTACCGATGATATTCCTGATTGTGGTGGACTGGATTATACGGAGCACTGTGCTTGGGCTGAAAGAAGACAGGAATACGCTGGATCACCGATAAGAAGACACTAGGAGATCTAGATCTCCCACATGGATGATTTATGTCTAATGTCACACAAACTCAAAGACTTACACGCGGAAATCAACAAACTGACTGAAGACGCTGGCAGCGAAGACACAACCCAGGTGAACATCGAGAAGACAGAGGTGATGAAACCAAACAACCATCACCACCACCACCACCAACAACAACAACAGCAGCTAGAACCAATCACTATTAACAGTAGGGATCTTGAAAAGATTACTTCCTTCGCTTGTTTACGGAACATTATTTCAAATACACGCATGCTCCATGGAAAGGCACAGACAACCACCAACATACTGAAATCACTTTGGAAATCTTCTGAACTCCTCAGAATCACAAAGAACAAGATTTGGACTGTCAACACCAATATAAAGTCAATCAGTTCTTCTATATGGATCATATAGTTGGTCTGAGCGTCACAAAAAGCGTCACATTTCGAACAGGCCAGTCCAGACTTTTATCAACAGGTGTGTTTGCTTTCTCCATACTAAAAATATGATGGCTGGCCGGTAAGAATGATGAGAGGAGAACTCTGGAAACGACCCAATCAAGAACCCTTCGCTCAACAGATATGCCGGCGAAAATGGAGATGAATGGGACGCACGCTGAGGAGATGGTCTAATGACACCAAGTGTTTAGAACCCGAATAGAAAACGACGAGTTGGGTATATGGAGGAGATTGTGTGAGGCGGGGATGAGCGACTATTAGCAATTGTCGGTCCAGATAAAGAGGACCGCAGAGAATATGAGAGATTAGAGATGTGCTCCTGTTAAAGCTCTGTGTTCCACTCGGAACCCAAGAGAACAATAATAATAATGCAGTTATCTATCACTTCTACAGCACTTTCATAATACTAAAGATTTCTTTATAGTGATGAAATTTCAGCTGATTTTTGGTGGGAAACCTTATTGTTGTTGATTTTGAACTCATTAATAGTCACAGAATAGTATATCTGAGATCTTTTAGAAGCTTATGAAACATTCAAGAATTTGGACTCACACCAATCAGAAATGTATTCAGTAATCTTTCATTGGCACTGCAAATTATACAAAGTGCTATTGATTGCTATTCTTAAGGACGGGAGTGAGACAAGGCTGTCTACTGTCACCAATGATCTTCCTGATTGCAGTTGATTGGATAATGCGGCAGACAACGGCAACCAACGAGGGAACAGGCATAAAATGGACCGACACAAAAGCCTTGGAGGATTTGGATTTCGCCGATGATATATGTCTGATTTCCCACAAACTGGAAGATATGCAAGTGAAAAGCAACAAATTGGCAGAAGAAGCAGCAAAGATAGGACTTCAAGTGAACATAGACAAAACAGAGGTAATGAAGATTCCTGGCCAACATCAACAGCAACAACCGACAACAATCAGCATAAATGGGAGGAACCTGAAGGAAACAACTTCTTTCACCTACCTGGGAAGCATCGTCTCAACTACAGGAGGAACTGACGAATCGGAAAAGCAAGACAAGTTTTCATTTCTCTCAAGTCTATGTGGAGGTCAACAGCATTCAGCGTCAAAAATAAGATCCGTATTTTCAACTCCAATGTGAAGTCAGTACTACTATACGGATCAGAGACTTGGTGTGTCACAAAGAGCAGCTCAAACAAGCTACAGACCTTCATTAACAAATGCCTTCGCTCAATACTCAAGATCAAATGGCCGGAGAGGATCAGCAACAAAGATCTCTGGGAGCGAACCAACCAGGAACCGATCGTGAAACAAATAGGCAGGAAGAAATGGAGATGGATTGGACACACTCTGAGGAAACCATCAAGTGACATCACTAGACAAGCCATTGCTCGAGTGGAACCCGAAAGGGAAGCGACGAGTTGGTCGTCAGTGCAAGGGTGACCTGGAGGAGATCATGTGAAGAGGAATTGAAAGCGTGTGGGCAGACTTGGAGCCAGGTGAAAACTACAGCAGAGAACCTAACGCAATGGAGACGCGTCGCTGAAGCCCTATGTTCCTCTAGGAATTAAAGGAAATAATAATAATAATATAAATAATAATATATATACATATATATATGGAATGTAGTTATACAGGTTGTTAGTCGCTGGTCTCATAATTCATTAAGGACACTACCTAATTCCCTCTCACTTCAGAGCCTGTGACGCAGGTTTGAATCTCCCCCAGAAGCAGCAGATTCCATATTTATTCAATGTATCACACAGTGAAATAGTATTATTTATCGGATGAAAACGTTTCCAACACAATTTGTTATTCATAATCATATCAGTTATAATTACATAGCTTTGACATTCGATTTTTACAGTTCTCCATTCTTTCTTTTGAATTCTGAATAATACTTTGACAAAGCTATTAGCATTAAATAGCAAAACGTCAGTAAAAACAATATCGTTTTGTTTTTTCATTCATTAGGAAATACAAAAAGCCTCCATTCTTTCTACCTGTTTTTAGAAGCATTATGGGATTCCCCAGATGTCCAGAACAGATACCAACCCATTAATATTGCAAATATTTTTAGCTAATTGGGAAAATAAGGCTTCCATACACCATATTATATTGGATTTTAAGATTGTCACTCTGTCCCATCCTTTCTACTATTTACGTTTTTGTGTATAACTGTAGGTAGTGCTGTATCTGAATTTTTTCCACATTTTTTGTGCTGTTAGGGTCAGTTTTTTGAGCCCTACTAATTGACCTGATCCTGACATATTACTTTGACTTCTCAATCATTGCACGGTTATTAGGCAAACTGTGTTATGTTGTTTCCACACATTGAATTGTTCAATTATTTAGCCATGCTATAACGTCTGATTAGTACTGTGACGTGTACTGCCTACAGGATTTATTAGTAGTAAATAAAGAGAGATTCATCGGCACAAAAATATCAAATAGTGGAGAGACAGATTTCACGTGAAAGAGAAGAAATGAACCAGTATTGCGACAGAACATGGAAAACACGAAAAGAAGACAAATGAAACACGATACGAAGGGCAAAAGTGTGCTGGTGTGATACAGACATATTCCCATAGTTCAATACGGCATTAGCAATAGAATACAATAAGTTTATTTGAACATTCTATTTGATGTTAGAGATAGAATACATTTCCCAAGGTTATATATATACAACAAAATACTAGGTATGCTTGAACATTCTTTTTCTTGTCGTTTGATATAAAACGAAATCACAAACTCAGTGACTGGTTAACGAATATAAACTGTAGATGTATAAAAAGCAGTTTGATCAATGGAAAATATACTCTGGCTTCAGTGCCTTGCCTTCTGCTGTTACAAAAGAACTGTGCCTTGCCTTCTACCGTTACGGAAAACGGAGGTGATGAAGATTCCTGGCCAACACCAACAGCCACAGCAACAACAACAGACAGCAATCAGCATAAATGGAAGGAACCTGAAAGAAACTACCTCCTTTACCTACTTGGGAAGCATTGTTTCAACTACAGGCGGAACTGACGAGGATATCAAAGCAAGGATCGGGAAAGCAAAGCAAGCTTTTATTACTCTCAAGTCTGTGTGGAGGTCAACAGCACTCAGCATGAAAATGAGAATAACATCCAGATTTTCAACTCCAATGTGAAGTCAGTCAGCGCTACTATACGGATCAGAGACTTCCACTGAGCGTCATAAAGAGCACCTCAAGCAAACTACAGACCTTCATTAACAGTTGTCTTCGCTCAATACTCAAGATCAGATGGCCATCCAGAGAAGATCAGCAACAGTGATGGATCTCTGGGAGCGAACCAACCAGGAACCGATCGTGAAACAAATAGGCAGGAAGAAATGGAGATGGATTGGCCATACTCTGAGGAAACCATCAAGTGACATCACTAGACAAGCCATTGCTCGAGTGGAACCCGAAAGGGAAGCGACGAGTTGGTCGTCAGTGCAAGGGTGACTTGGAGGAGGTCATGTGAGGAGGACATGAAAGCATGCGGGCAGACTTGGAGCCAGGTGAAAACTCTAGCAGAGAACCGAACGCAATGGAGACGCATGGCTGAAGCCCTATGTTCCTCTAGGAACTAAAGGAAATAATAATAATAATAATAATACCGTTACAGTAGCACGAACACTTAGGGAAATCTACATTAGTAGACCAGAATAAGATAAATGTTGAAAAAAAGCTCAGTCGTACCACTACATGCAGTTAAACACAAAGGATGGGATAATGTGACGGTCTTAAAATCTAGTGTAACAGAGCGGAGAGATAGAGAGAGAGAAAAACTAGTAACTAAAGTTATATTTATCCAGTGAACTGAGGATATGTACAATATGGGCAATTTAATGCGTATCCAAGACATATGGAAAATTTTATTTCCCTTACGACAAGTGGGCAGGAAGAATGAGAGCTATAAAAATCGAATTTCAAAGTATGTAATTATAACCGATATGATTACGAACATTACATTGTGTTCGAAACGTTTTCAGCGAAAATATCTTTTCGGCGATATCATTTTCAAAAGCAGCTGTACAATCGCATTTAAATACGTAATTTTACATCGATACAATGTTTACTTGATTCCACATAATTACAAAGGCGAATAAAAGGTGACAATTATTTTCAACTAGATACGGTTTACGAAAGGCTTAGAAACAAAATTACACAGGATTATAACGAATTACAGGTGTATAGAAAATGAGCATAGAAACAAATTGAAATAATAATTTTCAACTTGAAATGGAAGTTAGGAGGTATGAGTGTAGATTTCAAGAGTTGAAAATGATATCGCCGAAAAGATATCTTTGCCGAACTTTGTGTTCTCTTCTTTCTCATGTCCTAATTTGTGTGTTTCCGCGATCCGAGACGTTTTCATCTAGTAAATAATACTACTTCCCCGTATGATATATCTAATAAACACATTATTAGGAATCAAATTGGCAATCGGCTAATTACACAGTTCGAGGAGGTGAAGTTTCACCACAGTTTTCTATGGGAACCGAGATTATTCACGTCAAAATATGTGATCTGGTTCATATGATAAATGCTGATCAAGAAAGTAAGCATAAATGCTTAAAACCACATACTGCTGATTCTTTTCTTTTTTATTCCTTTACGTTCCCAGTGGAACATAGGGCTTCAAGCTAGAGGCTTGAAGTTTCGGCAGCAGTGGTTTTTTATTTTTTACGGGATGGCGTTGCTAGCCTCCTGCCCAACCTTTTCTCTTTGCCAGTCTTATGACTGGCTTAGCTAGGTAAAGGAGTGCGTCTGCCGGGAATCGAACCCTGGACCACCTGATTAACTGGTCTGAATAATTTCGGTTTCCAAAAGAAACTATGGTGAAATTTCACCCCCTCGAACTGTGTTAATTGTAGATTGTGAATTTGATCCGAAGTGCTGCCATTTCACCCAAGGAGTTAATCAAAAAATTGTGTGGTTTGAAGAGATTCGTCTCTTTGAGCTAATTCAAATCTTTCACACTGTTGATGATCTCGGAGACGAACGAGCGAAACATGTGTCAGTTGTTTAGATCACTTCGATATGGCTGGGAAGCACTATTGGTTCATGTGGGTGAAATAAAACTACTCGTTCCAATTAGTCAGTAGTATATAGTTCTATACGTTAAAATGAGAGTATCACTGTGGCTAAGGTTTGCACCTATATTAATGTAACAACTGATTCTTTGAGTCTGAACATACATCCTAGTGATGAGTTCCAAAAAGCATGAAACTCAGCTTCAGGACTCCAAGCCGATTGCTTTCAGCTACCTAAAATCAACTTAATGTATGCTACGGTGACAAGTCATGTAAACCGGTCGACATACTGCAAATTTGAATGATGAAATGCGGTTAGCGACAACACTGAGGATCAAACACACATAACACTGATGATCAGTCAATGTAAGGATGGATCTTCATCATATCGTCGGGTATATTCTTCTTGCAAAAGTTAAAATAAAATTAGCAGTTGAATTTTTGTTTCTCCTTTGTTATTGATTTTTATTCCATATATTCAATTCGTTTCAAACGAATGAACCCCTTTTTACACAACTGTATTCATTTGTAAGAATATTCACCTATCAAAGCATACATGTGTATACATATACCTGTCATATGCTTTATTCAACTATACATTAGTATGCTTTGTTCAAGGGGAATTAGTTTATTTTTGCCAATATAATTAGCATAATATTTATTATAAATCACTTTGTTAATCAGTGAATTTGTAAGAAACTGTCTTGCAAATTCTTGTCTGTCACGTATAATTAAATGAATGAAATACCATTCTAAACAAATATGCACATGCGTGCATTTAAACAAGCGCATTGATAATAATAATAATAACAGATTGAGATTCCTTTTTAAAACAGTTTCAGATATCTGAATGAATTGATCATTTAAAGTCGAATATTGATAATATCAATGAGACAACATTTTAGTTATATATATATATATATATATAACGAGAAAGAGTTTGAGGTCATTTAATACGAAATGCATATAAATGTTATTTAATTATAACTAAGATGATTAATTAAGTACAATTTACAGTCAAGGTCATCCTTTATTTGTAGAAGTATGATCTATTCTGCCAAGGTCAAGGTAATTTACTCTATACCAGGCATTTGAAAGTAGTGAAAAACTGATGAGGAGATGAAATACTCGCTGCATATGACTAATTCGTCGAAAATGTATTTTCTATATCTTTTGAGGCTTACAGAAAGTTAAATAAATATGATTCGAGTAAAATATTTACGAAATACAGTCCCTGGGGAGATTTCAGATCACAGTGTGCGAGATACACTGATACCATAAATAATGTGATGATTGCTGCACAATGAGTCATACTACTGAGTAAAATAAAATGTTAAAAGCCAATCTCACTCAATGACCATTAGTACTCCCAAGTTGAATCGAAGTGACAGAAATGCGGAGTGGCTAGAGTTCTGCAGCGGTGTGTTTGGATTAATTTTACGGCGAAAACCCGACAGGAGTATGCAGCGAGTAACAGTGAAACATAACCAATGTATAACCATGCGTATCTTTCTTCACTTGCTTGCTTCAAGTGAAGTAACACTAATTAATGACAAGACTAAGTGCACAGTGTCACTTTATTATGTTGTAAAGTTTCATCTGTTGGGGTAGCTAGATCAGGTGTTACCATTGCTGGTTCAACGCCATCTTTGACAAACAATATTAACTGAAGTAAAATTAGTTACAGAATTTCATCATCAGCTGACATCGGTTAGAGAACCATTGAAAACTACCAGAGAGCACCGTACATCTGTTTCATCCTAGTTTGAAACTCTTCCTCAGTACGCACCAGTTAAAGGGGTCCGAACCAAGGACCTTCCAGGTACAGGGCGGGCTCGCAGACCATTAAGCCACTGCGACCCAATCCAATGGCCATCCCATGAATCCCAACTTCTGCCAATTCACGATAGAGCTCGACTGGCACCTGCCAATGTCATCCGTGGCTAGTTTTGTCCTCACACTCGACTTGCTGTGCCCCGCTAATTGTTACTTCCCACTAGAACCCAGGTAACAACCTACCTGGGTAGAGTCTATCGCTAGTAAGCATCAGATTAATATTCAAGCGTCAGCTCATGATGAAATCCTGTTACCAATCAAAATCCTGCAAATCAACACATGAAGTATAATTAGCTCAAAAAAAAGTTAGGGATGATTGGATTGAACGTGGCATTAGACGAAGAAATCATTGACTGTCGATTATAAACCATGGAGTTAGGTGTAAATTACCTAGCTGCTAAGATGCACTGATTGCAGACTGTTGGTAACGTCTCAGAAGCTTCCACAAATATGTCAGGTTTTGGGTCAGTTATTCAGTTATTCAATCATACGTCTGAACAAGAAGGAAAGGAGAATCTTGGTGGAAAAATATTGAAATCAACAAAAAAGAAAGACAGTTTATCTAAAGAAGGTCACTGCAGCTTATTTCTAATTTAATATCTTCAACAATCGGCAGACACCACTCCGGTAAATTAGCTTACACTCCACCATACAGCGTAAATTAAAATACCAGTGACTCTGTAGATCGCCCAGTCAGATTCAGTAAACATTCGCATATCAGAAAACGCAGTTTTGGAGGTTAATTAGTGAATATTGGGATCTCGTTTAAATCATGTGATGCATTGTGTATATTTTTGTCGTATATCAGGCCCCTGATGAGTTTGCATAGGCCATGCAAAAGATCTTTTAATCGCTTTTGGTGGCTGAAAGAGTTGATGATGATAGGATGTTAGTTAGTACAGCTGTCAATTCCTGAATACTGACTGCAGTCTGATGGTACATAGTAATGATTAATAATTGTGGCTGGAAACTACTCACACCAACCAATACTGCTTGCTTGTCAGACAGACTCGCTCTAAGCACCTAACGACTGTTTCTCTCGTTTGTGGGGCCGAGTTCACTAGTAGTCTGCCCCGTCATTTAGCTTGCTTCCTTGATTGTTATTTATTGTGGCTGGTAGACTGAATACAATGATCTGAGTATCTTAAGTTTCTAAAGAAAACTCAGGTGAATTCTCACTCGGTAGACAGTGTAATCTGCAAATCGTTAGTAAAATTCTGGTTCTAGTTTGTCATTTAAGTTTCCCACAATGGCTAAGCAACACGAGACTCCACAGTGCTATAACTGTCTTAGTTGTGAGACAGCACTTATCAACTGTTGGCTAGAAGAAATTTATTTTCTAGCAGAGTTTGAAATCAGTCTCACTTAGAATCGGAATCTAAAGTTTAATTATTAAGGACAGATGTTACTGGAACGGTTTATCAGCACTAGTTAATCCAGACTTCAATTTCTAAAAGGACGTTACATCCTTTAAGTGTGAGAATATGTATTCCTGGACAATGACAACAAGCATAAAACGGTTAATTGCCTAGATCAATGTTTAACAATGACCTCGAGTACAATGAAGTTCGACTTATGTACCGTTTAGTAGTAAGAAAAAGTCCTACATTCCTACATTACTAATCGATATCAGTTAGAGAACCATTGAAAACCACTAGATATTACTAGAAAGCTGTTTCGTCCTAGTTTAGGACTCATCGGCAATACACATCCAGGAAGCACTTAAAACAAATCAAATCCACACAAACAAACTCTTGAAAATTTCCGTGTATCTATGAGCATAAAATTGATCAAATTCTTTTAGTAATTATAACTGTTTTCACAACACAGTACGAAAGGCGACTATGTACATAGATCTCTTTCGCTGTGGTTGGCAGTTTATGCTCACCTGTTAGAACTAAGGTTTACAGTTTCAGTTAATATTGACGATTGCATTCTTCTAGTTAGTTATTATTTCATTAATACTACTGGAATTTCAAAGGTGGTCTTCTACAGTAATGTAAATAAAACCTTAAAAATTATCCCCTACTAATTGAATGTGTTCTTAAGGAAATACTGACCAGATATTGCATGTCCACTGGAATCCTACATCTACTCAAGTTTTAACATTACTTAGAACATCACTATCACTCTACCAACTTGAGCCTATTTGAGATAGTTTCACCGACAGTTGACAATCTGCTTCTCTCTTCCAATTCATATGATGAGAACTGAGTTTAGACCATCTGACTGAACAGGTAGTGCGAAGATGATTTTCATAGTCTTGACCTGTCCAAAGGCTTAACTGGTAGAGCCTTTTCGGGGAGAGGGAACTCCTGGTTCGATTCCTTCTACCATACACTAGATCAGCTATCACAAACTCTTTTCACTAATGCGTGTGATCTTCTGAAAACTCTCTGAAACTTAGAACTGTGTGGTTAAGTGCAGAGTTCTAAGATGTTACGGACCAATGAATTTAGTCATATCTGTGGATAGGCTATGCATTATATACATAGATAGGTCAATAAAGGTAGTGAAATCTAGAGTTTGTCTACTAAGAACTTAGGTTGTCTTATCCAGTAACCAGATTACACCCTTTTGCTTCCTCAGTGAGTTCAATGGTAAGGTTCAACGAAAATGATCAGTCGTCTTTCTGTGGTTAAATCGTACTCTTGGTTCACGGCTGTTTGCAAGCCGGATTCACACAATCATGAAGAATTCAAGCACAAATTTGCATAAAATATAAAATTAAAAGCAAATGTTCGTTTTTCTGTAATGTGCAATTTCCTACAGATGCAATTTCGAGCACTATTAGAATCAACATTTACGTGGTTGCTACCACCTGCGTGCTCTGAATCACTCAGTCACTTTTTAGAACCTCTGTTAATTGACCATTTTAAGAAACTTACACATGGAACATCAACAATCGATTTAACCAAGTCATCTGTGAAGAGTTATCATCATCCGACCAGTCAGTCAGCTGGGAATTTCACCCTACACCCACCTCTCAGTGAAACTTGTAATTTATTTGGACTAAACTACATAGTCAGAAAAATGAATTTTCTAATCACACTTTTCATATGTTATGCTTGTGAATACATCACTTGATTACTCATTTTATTATATAACATTTTTACTCTCCAATGTTTTAGTGAGACAGACTTTGACGCATAAACCATGAAGAAGACTTGTAGCTCAGATAGATGGTATTAGCACAGTTGTGTTATCCGAGGTGACTTTGAATTCATGTCAGCGACGGAGATGTCGTCTAGAAAGACAATGAAAGATTTGCGATTAGACCATCCAGCTCAGATAACACAATTACACCATACCTACATTGACTAGTCGCTAGGTCATAACCAATGTCATACGTCTAGACGTTGACGTCAGGTGATAACTGAATTCTGTCTGTCACATTTGCAGTGTAGTAGTCACCGAGCTGAATGATTCGCCATCCCGATGCACCTATTGTTTGACCCACTACAAATATCATCACAACCACCGTGCACATACCAATTATGTCAGTAAAAACACCTAAAAAACCAGTGAAAATCATTACTCACCTGTAAGGTGCTGGCTGATCCTCGTCAATTTCATATTCAGCATTCTCTAGACCATAGTCTGTATCCGCCAGTGGATAATTTATCAAATCTTTCTCTAAATCACCTCGTGTACTGTCAGGCGATTGATAACGAAGTTCAAACAAAAGTATGACCTGTTGTGTTTGTTTTTCAAATAAACAGATAAATATGTGGCAGTTATGCATTAGTATAAATTAACAACAAATAGAAACCTATCGAGACCATTAATATACTACTGAATGGTATGAGTAGTAGTTGCAGATGAAAAATTGCGAAATTTGAATTTCCATTAGGCAATCCTCCTATGAAATTGATGGTTATGTGTTCATATCAAGAAAAGGCTAGAGGTAAGGTAATAAAACGCGACATACTGTCTTTTTTTAACTTAGAGTACAGTCTTATTTTGGCGGGATAGTTGTACTTGAGGAATTCATAAACTTCATGGTAGTAATATCTAAAACTAAGTCATCACTGCTATTGCTTTTTTTGCGCTGATGAACTCTTATGGTAAAGTGACTGATCTCACAGTCATATTTTTCATTGATCAGAGAGTTGTCGGAATTCTATGTTAGGTAAGTTTATTTGAAATGGCATACATTGATGCAGTATTAATAACTGGATGACATGGTTTCGAGAATAAATTATTGCTCATAATCACATCAGTTTAGTCACACGGCTTCACAATTTGTCTTATATGCATTTCTCTGTCTCTCTGTCTTCCTTTTGTTGTTTGCTATCAATTCCCATATCTCCGGTATAGGCGTCGAGTTATTTCGATTGCACGTGTGCGATGTTGAATCGATAAACAAATCTTTATTGTATAACTTCTCTGTGTCTCCACCTGACCATATTACTTTTTAATACTCTCACCATATCCCAACCACCCTACTTTGTGATTACATGCGAGTGAATTCAGTGCAATGGCTGAGCTTTCTTCTCGGTTATTTAACTTATCAGGGTCAATTTTTCTATGTGTAACTAAATTTTTATGTTCCGGTAATCTAGTTGACTCCTATGTACTAGTTTGTCCTATGTTATTGACCTCACCCACAGTCATTACATGGTATTTGGTAAATTATATTATCTTTCTTAATCGGGTCTATTGGGTCCTTAAGCCGACAAAGTTTATCTCTGAGACGGTAGCTTGGTTTAAATGCCACCCTAATTCCAGCCTCATTGAAAATCCTGCGTAAGGCCTCTGACGTTCCTACTGCAAAGGCTTTTAGTAATATATTATTTTTGTCCTTTTTATTGCTAATCTTAGTCTTTCTATGGTTCTTCGTATATTTTTGAATAAATTCTTGTGGGTAGTTATTCACTAGTGAATGTGTTATCGATGTACCTCCACTATAACCTAGAAGCAGGAGCTTTGTATTCCCAACTGTCCATAAATATGTCTGCCACTATCGGAGAAATTAATGATCCCATTGCCATCCCATTCATTTGTTTGTATATTTTATTTCGAAATTTTACTATAGTGGAGGTTAGGCATGACTGAATGCCTAATATTATTCCATCAACCAAGAGCTTAACCCTATTTTTGAGTTCAGGACCTATGTTCAGTTCATTCTTAACTGCCTTCAGAACCGTATTGATTGGAATATTAGTGTACAAACTGTTTATGTCAAAACTAACCATTTTTTTCATCTTTTTCTAACTGAATTTCCTAAATCTTCTGTTTCATTACGTAATGAAACGGGATCTGTTGGTTCCAGATTTCATTTCATATGGGAACAAGATTTTTCAGTCTTAAATAATCTCAGTACAAGTAGGAAGTAGATGAACGTCACACTAGTTACTAGTGTCCAATCAAAGATAAATTTGTATTAGCTTAAATATAATCAGAGTATAAAAAACAAATATCACAGTGATACTTACACCAGTTGGATGACATGAACTATCCACAAGATTCTCTCGAAATATTGAATGTACATCTCTATTCAACGGATAGAGGTTTACTGACAAGGAACCTAATAAACTGAAATTATGAAAAAATTAAAAGAACAAAAATCATTATTTAGTTTTTATAATGTATCTAAGAGTTGTATTTTTGACTATTCCATTGGTCACATCCTGAGAAGTAAATATTCACAAAAGTGTGAAAAATGTTCAACAACACGGGTGCGTATTCATATTTTTACTATTACTATTATTAATTTTTCCTTGGGTTCCAAGTGGGAAATAGGGTTTCAGCAGCGTACCTCTATATTATTCTATTCTCTTCACTCCTCTTCAGCTGTACCCACGATTGCCCATAGCCTCTCATCTCTTCTTCGTACGATCTCCTCCATGTCACCCTCAGATCACAGACCACCTCATCGTTTCCCATTCGGGTTCCACTCGAGCAGTGGCCTGGCACCCGATGTCATTAGATAGCCTCCTCAGAGTATGTCCAATCCATCTCCATTTTCTCCGGTATATTTGTTGGACAGTACTTTCTTGGTTGGTTCGTTACCTTAGCTGCTTGTTTCTAATTCTTACCACCGGTCATCTTATCTTCAGTATGGAGCCAGCGAAGGAATCTGTTGATAAAAGCCCTCAGTAGCCTTTTGGAAATGATTTTTGTGACGGGCCACATTTCTGATCCATATAGAACTGACTTAACATTGGTGTTGGGAATCCGCATATTGTTGTCTATGCTGCGGAGTGGAGAAGATTTCTAAACTGATTTCAGAGTGATGAAGAGTTGTCTGCCTTGTCTTTCTGACCCTAGTTTAGACATCCTCATCCGTGCTGGCCACCTGTAGTTGAAATGATGCCTCCTGGATAAGTGAAAGAATTGACCTCTTTCAAATTTCTTCCGTTGACAGTGATTGGTGCTTGTTGTTTTTGATTAGTTATCTACATCAGTCCGCCACATTTAGAACTGGATTATGCTTATTAGTCTATCTTGCATTTTTGAACACTTCAATATCTACAGTCGGTATGTGATCTTGTTACACTAAATGTTTTGCATGTCGGTTGACTTGGGGTGATAACTGGGAGCTTTTGTATAATTATTATTTATATTCTTTGGGGTTCCGAGTGGAACGTAGGAATTCAACAACACACCTTCCTTTCACTCTGTCCTCTGTATTCTTTTCTAGCTGGCCGTACAACTGCCCATCAGTTTTCATTTCATCCACATACAACCTCCTCCACGTTCCTCCACACCCCCCCCCGGTGCCTAACTTGTAGTTTCCTATTCGTGCTCTACTAGCAAGCCTGACATTTCGCGTAACTCAGTGATTGATATATGATTTTTAACACCCAAACATTCGTGTAACTATTTTTAGTTTCACTGATAACTCAAAAAAAGATAAAGGACTAGCTGACATGTTTTTGATATTTGGATATAACTGAGAATGATGAAGTTAAGTGAGATTTTCACCACTGTAGGTAACTAGTGTGACATTTTACCAAACAAATGTTACTTCCTCTTAGCCATGATTAACCATTAGACTGTCATGTGACTCGCCTACCACCTAGGGTTAACTGTATGGGTTTACTGTTCCATTCTCTATATACATACACATGACTCTGTTAGGCTTTATTCTACATGTTAATACCATTTCAGTGATACGTAGATGCCTTCGTTTGAAGGAGAACTCTATTGTATTTATTATTGATATACTAATGTACGATTTTTGTAATTCAGGAACATATAAAGTTTTAACACAAGCTATCACAGCTAAGCTCAGAATTAACTGCGCAGATCAAGATATCTGTAGGCAAATTAGATCTTTTCTGGAGGAGTGTAGGAGGCTACCTTTTCTACCACTGGGACAAGTTTTACTGGTGGAACTTCTTTAGGATAATACCCCTCCCTGTTGAAGAAATATCATCTTCCAGTTAATCTATTAAACACTAGTGCAATACAGTTTTAGGAGCAATTAGCATCCACTGTGTTATCTATCGAAAACGATGCGAACTTTTATCCGGTCACTTCTTGATCTCCTGATGATGCACTTGTAAGAAATAGTATACAAACAAAAAATCTAATGTCAATTCAGCTATGAAAACTTGTTATTTCAAAGTAAATCAGGCTTTTTACCAAGGTGAAAATTAGTTAAGAAACTAAATTAGAATGCATTACCTACTACTTAAATGTTAGTTCAGCGACCAAATATAAGTAATGTTTGATTTAATGTTAGTTTGTTGCAAACAGTCGGTGAGAAGCCTTGGACCTATGTCTTGTGCCTATTGGCAACCGTCAGCAAGTGGTATCTGTATTCTGGTGCTCCCCAGAGATTCGAACCCGCGTCGCCTGCCGCTGTAGTCAGAGATGTTACTACAGAGCCACTAAGGCTAATTACTGACCTCCTGTAGAACGATAAGTACGAAATCTAGATCCAAGGTTTTCCATCGAGTACCACCAACTACATAAAACTGAATCAAAAATTGCACCGTAGTCACGAGTCTTCCAGATTGGTGACCACATTGCAACTTGAATGACAGAATTCCAGTAGCACTAATACTGATGACGCTGGTTTTTATTCTTCAGTGACCAATCAATAGAAGGTCTAATTCATTTAACAACTGATCAACGCTTCCTGCTGTCGCCTGGCATTAGTCTTCCAGGAATATATTGAAAACCACCTAAATCTAAATATTATTTCAAAAATGTGAGTTATATAAATGACCCTAAGAATGTATTGCATAACAGTGATGATAGAAATTGAGAAAGAAACCTTGATTGGCAACAGAATTTGTTGCTACCACCAACCCCAGTGTTGCTGGCTGGGTGCTACAACATGCCAACTTTCATCTTCTTTTAAAAAATTTTAGCAGTATGTCGACATACAACAAAGCTGAGAAGCTTCAAGCCTCATTTTAGCATGGCGTCTCTCAACTGGAAAACCAACTTTTGACAATTTGATGAGACCAACAGTGATTGACTACTATCATACTCAGTAGATTCTACAGACTGCTATTTCACATCAAAACCTAAGGATCATCTGCTTATAGCATCCCTTTCTTTAATAATATAAAATGTAAATATATGCAAAAACCTTATCTTATCTTTGCATTATTACGGCTGAAATAATTAATTATCTAACACAATAATCCAAGACGACGTGTCTGGTAGTGGCTAATAATGGAATCCATGATGAGAGTTTCGTCCTGTTGGGGACTCATCGACTGGATGTGTCTGCTCATAAGTGAATGAGGATTTTCCCACTAAGGCTAGAACCTGGCACCTATCACTTCAAGCGTGAAAACATTATCCACCAGACTACTGGGCCATGACAGCCACCTGTCATTCAACTGGTAACCACCACCGAACAAGTAACTATGAATTATTAACTCTGGTGATACCAAGAAATGCATGCAAACAGCTCATGTACGAAAATGAGGCTGACGAGTTCACTCCAGGTATATTAACGTGAAATCACAAAATTATGAAGATGTCTAATAGAATAATAATTAGTCCTCTTTTGGAACCCGAATAAGAGATGCTTGAGTGAGCCGACTTCAACTCGTAACAGATGAAGTTCTTATAAGTTATTTAGCTGACTATCTCTTTTTAAAAACATCCCTTACATAGATTTCTTATGGGATAAGAAATATGTGAGTGAGATTTATGATTTACTATCCATCATGCATATATTGTACATAATTTTCTAAGAATGTGAGTATGGAAGTGTAGGTATTTTCTGATTACGTGGAATGTGCAAGTAGTCTTCGAAAACTACCTAACTATTATGCTTGATTAACAGAATCAACTGTTTGATAAAGTCACGTTTCTTAGACAAACGTGTATGCACTGAGGCATGATTGAAAACTGTTCAGTTAAACAATAATTGTTTCAACACTGAAGTAACACTTATCTTTTCTCCTTTACCGGTACTCATTGTAACGGAAAATCCATCCTATGAACGATCTAATTACGATATTCATACTTATTTGGATGTTTCAACTAACTTTGTAATTATTATCCGTTTTTCTCCTAGCCTGCTGTATCACTAGTTACTGTCTAGTATCCAATCAAAAATATCGAATACAGTCCTACAGGAGGTCAATCGCGAGTCTGAATGGCTCAGTAGTGACGTCTCTGACTGCAGCACTGGGTTCGAATCTCAGAAGGGACATGAGTTCCATTGAGGTCGCAGATACACCTTGCTGATGAGTACCAACTAGCACGAAACCTAGGTCAGGTTGGGCTTCCTGCCGATTGCTTCCAACCATCTAATACTAATAAATAAATAAAATGTGGCAAGACACAAAGGTCGGTTTCCTGTGTTAAGACCCCAACACCTCGATTTTTGGCCGTTACACCCATCGGTTGACCAACTCAAAGGGATTATTTGATTTGATTTAACTAATATACGGAAATATTCCTAGCACTGACTATTTTTAATGTAGCATACCTTCCCCCTTAGTCTGTTATACATTCATTGAACGATTCATCATCATAGTACTTTGTGGATGATTTTCAATGGTAAAAGCAAATTACAAGGAATTCCTGAACCAAGACTTTGTATCTGATGACACATTTCGGTAATTCGCATCCATGACCCGGAGGAAACTTTAAATGATTTGCAAATTTCACCCAATGGGCTTTGCGATTTCTCAATTTTTATGACTACCGATTACCGTTTTCCTACCCAGCTGAAGCTAACAGTAGTGTTTCTAATACAATCTTGTCATCAGACAACACTAAATTATATGCTAATTGATTACTACGGATTGACCAATGTCATATGCCCAACCCTTAGCCTTGTTTCTGATTGATTTCTACCAGTCACGTTTACTATGTAGTCACCAAGGGAGGACAATTGCCATCACAGTACAATCTGAATTGTTTCTGGGTGGCTGGAGGTAGCACTGTTTGGAATCTCCGAGGGGATATCAGTTCTTTCTAAACAGCAGATCCGAAACACTGACAACTATCAATGCGCGAGATAGAGACTTAGGTCTAAGGCTTTCTGTTTCCCGCTTGGGTCAAAGTTCAAGTCAAAGAAACAATGAGTGACAATACAAGCAACCTAGAAGGTGTGAAAACAAACAAAAACAACCAATCACGTCCAAGGTCGCCAGGAGAGATGATTAATAAACTCGTGGAGAAATCTAAAAGCTCACTTCAAATTGAAGTATGCGCTGAAGATGTCATCTAGTAGGGTGATGAAAGCTTCGCAAATCAACTATCCAGCTCAGAGAACACAACCACATCAAAATCATCCACCTGAGCTACAAATCTTCTCTATCATTTCTAAATCTTACGAGCGGGAAACGCTTCTCTCTGTTCGAAAGTGGGAAGACTTCGCCAAAAGGCAAGGATCCACCAGAGAACAATTATTCTTTCTCCATGAGTGCCTTCGTCATCAAATCCTACCGACCAGTGTAAGATACAAACCACCAGTCAACTGCCCAATGGGATGGAAATTGGCTGAACAATGTGGAAGACGAATGGTCAAATTAATGATTACAGACGCACATTATCGGATCAAGAAATATCAACAAATAATGGATGTCCAAAAAGAAAAACTAGAGAAAACCCTCAACCAGGAACACCTATCAACGCTGATCACCGCAATTACATTGTCAATTAGAAAACACAGAGAACAAAGACGAAGAGTCCTCAAAACCAAGATAGCCAAGATTAGAAAACAACAACCAGACAATACACCTATAGACTGCGTAGTCAACCTATCAAAACAACCAATATCAAAAATGGAAAAACAACTACTACAAAAAGGATTAAACTACAACACCGGAGATACCTCGAAAACTGATTTCTTCGCTGCCTTTGAATCATTACTCAAATCATCAAACTTAAAGGAGGAAACACAAGAAGAGATACGCCAAACAATTGTACCAATGGTCAAAGAGAAGAAACAACACACACAACTCAACTCTCAAGAACTAAAGGCCCTCAAAAAGCTGAAAAATAGGAAGGACATCGTCATTCTACCAGCCGACAAAGGAAGAACAACAGTAGTCATGGACAGAGAAGAATACACCAATAAAGCTGAAGAACTACTCAAAGACAAGGATGTGTATCAACAACTCCCAACAAATCCTATACAAACACTGGACAACCGCATCCAAAGGACCATAAACAAGCTTACCAAAACTGGACAAATCACAAAACAAGACCAATGGCGAATGAAATCCAGTGGACCAGTCCTACCCCGATTCTACGGCAGACCCAAAATACACAAACCAAATATCCCGTTACGACCAGTTGTATCACTACCAGGAACTCCAACATACAATTTATCCAAAGAATTATACAGAAAACTAAAGCACCTAACGGAATCTTGTGACCACTCCATCAACTCCGCTATCCAATTCCTAGAGAAAATCAGAGGCATCCAAATAGATGAACAAGAGATAATGATATCCTTCGACGTCACAGCATTGTATACCTCAATCGGACAAAAACTAGCAAAAGAAACCATGGAGCAATTACTTAGCAACGACGAACACCTTCCACAAAAATCAAAAATGCAACACACAAGTTGGATGGAATGCATAAACCTATGTCTAACAACGTACTTCCAATTCAACGGCCAAATATATGAACAAGTCAAAGGAACACCTATGGGATCACCAATATCAGGTTTGATTGCAGAAGCAGTGATGCAAAGGCTCGAGAACATAATTCTACCAAAGATCAAACCCAAGATTTGGATACGTTACGTAGACGACACATTCGTAATTATCAAAAGAAACGAGTTAGATAAAGCTCACAACCTGATAAACAACGTCTTCAACGACATCAAATTCACAAGAGAAGAGGAATCAGAAAACCAAATCCCATTTTTGGATGTCTTAGTCAAGCGAACAACGACAGGAGAATTAGAAACTCAAGTCTATAGAAAATCAACTCACACAGACCAAATCCTGAATTACAACAGCAACAATCCAATAGCACACAAGAGGAATTGCATACAAACACTATTCAAGCGAGCCAGGACTCATTGCAGCACTCCCACCTTAAGGAAAATTGAAGAAAAATATCTCATGGACGTCTTCCAAAAGAATGGATATCCACGGAATTTCATCAAAAGACATATACCCCCAAGCCAACCTATCAAACCAAAAGCCCCCAAGGAAAGCACAAAGAAAATCGCCTTACCATATATAAAGGATATCTCAGAAATCACTACAAGACTCTTCAAACCTTTAGGAATTGACGTCGTACACAAACCAACAAAGTCACTTCACTCAATTCTATGTCAACCAAAAGACTCAACAGCGAAGGAAGATAAAACCAACATCATCTACAAAATAGATTGTATCAACTGCGAAAAACACTACATTGGCCAAAGTGGACGTCCCCTTCGTCTTCGTATCCACGAACATAAGCTAGCTGTCAAGAGACATGATATCCACTCCCTCATATCACTACATATAGACCGAGGAAAGAACAAGAATGCTAGAGAATTTTTAGAAGCTTGGCATTCCAGTGAATCATCAATCAATAGACACATCGAGATAGACAAAATTTATCAACCGATAAGAAAGAAACGTCACACACAAAGGGTCAAAGTTCAAGTCAAAGAAACAATGAGTGACAATACAAGCAACCTAGAAGGTGTGAAAACAAACAAAAACAACCAATCACGTCCAAGGTCGCCAGGAGAGATGATTAATAAACTCGTGGAGAAATCTAAAAGCTCACTTCAAATTGAAGTATGCGCTGAAGATGTCACCTAGTAGGGTGATGAAAGCTTCGCAAATCAACTATCCAGCTCAGAGAACACAACCACATCAAAAAGGCTTTCTGTATACTGCCTCCAACCAGCTGACATCAGCACTTCTAAAGTTTATAATGTCAAAATTAAGTTCAAGGTAATCTCACGTAATAAGTAACAAGGAGATTCTCATTTTTTCATCTGTCAAGATTTCATAACGTACAAACCGTTTGTAAAGTTTTGTAATCGCTTATTTCTTCTGATGGTTCTATTGCTACCTGAGATTAGGCGTATTTTAGTACACCCCGAAAAGTCAGTCTTATCATTATCTTTAATCGTACATTCGTTCCATGTGCATGTGCACAATTCCAACTACAATGTTTGAATATCATACTATTTCACTGTAAACTTCATAATTTGAAGTTTCATGACTAAATGGTATAAGTTAGAGCACTATCGAAAATCACAAACTACTGGACATTCGTTTCATCCTAGTCCCGGACTCTTCATCAGTACATACCCGTGATCCCACTAGGGATCGAACTCAGGGCCTTCATGTTACAGCGTCAGCTCGTTGATCATTCTACCACCGGGATGGAATCCTTTGGGTCATGAATTCTAACACCCACTGACTCACGATATATAACGCCACCACTAGTCAATATCATCTGCGAGTATTTGTCTTCTTACATGACTTGGTTGACCCCACTGCTCACTAGAAGTCACTAGAACAAGCATTCCACCCCGTAGTCAGTCAGTAGCCAGCATTAGGTTGATTTTCAAGTGTTGATTCGCTGAAGGCCGAAGGGCTGGCCTCATAATCTGAATGTTTCGGGGTGCATAGAAGAGGGAGAACCCAAAACTAGAACGAAACAGCTCTCTGATACTTGACGCTTCTCAGCGGTTCGTTTATGATCTGACTGTAAATCGATTCAATTCCAGTAAATTGATACTTGAGAGCTACATAAATGACAGTCAAGAAGTAGCACAATAGAGAGACGATTAAACTTTGATTAACACTCACTAATCTCAACAATATTTATTGTATTTGTTCTACCAGTAATCGCGTAATTTAAACAGACATATTCACGAAACACAGTGCCTATAACTGCGATTGTACAACTCTAGTAAGTGAGTCTCTCGCTGTCAGCCAGTTACTGCCTTCCACTTTTCTCTCCACATGTCTTAAAAGTGGTTTTCGATGAATCAATCAAACAAACAAAAACTGAAATATCATTTTGTTAAATGAACACAAGAAAAAAGAAATCAAACGCCACTTACGTGTCTGGTAGGCCTTTTTTAACATGATAGGCTTTTAGAATTAATACATCTTTATCATCCAATGGACGACTGACTGGCCAAGTGATACGCTGTCCAAAATATACACTGTCATGACCTGTTGCAATCCTTGAAGTCTGTTTAGCCTCTGATAATGAATAATAATAATAATAATAATAATAATAATAATAATAATAAGGAAAAGATTCTAGTCAGTAGTGAACAGAATGAATAATTATTAATTGGATTTTCCCAGAATTCTAGAAATTCTTCGATTGATTTCAATGTAGATTTCTTTGCTGTCAGAAATCATTCGATCCCCCCCTCCGATTGTCTAGATGGTTAGCGGATATGCCTCGTAATCTGAATATCCTGGGATCAATCCGTTGTGGGACCGGGAATGCATACTGTTTAATAGTCCGAAACCGGGATGGACCGTCTGTCTGGCTTTCTAAGTGACTTCTGAATCAACTAAGTGGCTACTCCAAAACATGGACACATAAAGTTGGGATTTCAGTCTGTGTAAGACTCCACAACTCCTTAAACAACTCAGAAACATTAAATAATATTGTATATTATCTTACGAAAAGCAGCTAATTTATTTGAATGGCAGTTGACTTCTTATTGAGCAGAATGTAATGTATTAATTAGTGAAATAAGTACACAGTGTAAGTTCAGGGCATACTTCCAATAGCCACCAGTTAACAGTTATCATTCCAAACGCTTCACGAATGCAAGTCCTCTAGTTTCGTTACAGGTTTGATGACGAGCTGACATTAGTCAGAGAACCACTGGAAGGCTTGGGAGTGCTGAACAGCTGTCTTGTCCTGGTTTGGGACTCTTCCCAGTACGCACTCACTGGGGTTCGAATCCAGGATCTACCAGTCACAAGCCTAGCTAGTAGACCATTCATGTTTTAGTGACTAAATTACAAATGCGGTTGACAGAATTCATTTAGTACTTAGGATTAGACACTGTAATATCAATTACTCCCAAGTGAGTGGAGATGTGGCTCATTGGCCTAAGCACCCAGCTTTCACCCGATAGACATCATGTATGAATACGACTCCATACATTTTAATTTGGGTGAATAGATAGCAAGAAAATCTCCAGGACGCAATAAGTGTGGCAGATAGTCTGGGACAAGAGAAATCTATCCTAGTTAACTGAGTTCATAGCCTGACATAACTAATCAGTGTGGCTAGAAAAGCTTGAAGTGAATCACCTTAACGACATTACAGTGTGATGCCGATTCTAACCCTTTATTACCTACCCCTTATCGATGTTGTAGATACCTCCTGCCAGTGAAGCTAAACAACTGGAAAACTTAACTAAGTGAAAAAATTCGTCACAGTTCATTCTAACGACCTGACATTCAATATACATTCTGAAATGTGTGCTAATTCACAACTTTCTTTTTAGGCAGTACTTTCGTCACAAACCAAAATCGGTTAGAGAAACAATTATAATAACCAAGGAGCACTTGACATCTGTTTCGATCTAGTTTTGAATTCTTCAGCAGTAGACAACCATCCCACAAACCCAGCCCTTCCAATCCTCATAACCTGAATGAATAAGCATAATATGACATCATATCCAATTAATCTATGTTGGTCAATTTAGGAGGTGTATAAAGCTTTAAAAAAGTACCCTATAAAGGGTATTCTTTTTTACATAACGAAGTGAATTTTCTCATTTGTTTTATTTCTATTCACGTGTAAAGTACCTCAGTTACACTTTCAATGTGGATATCACAGACTGAGTACAACTGAAGTATACAGAACCAATGAAAAGGAACAGAAGACAGACGTTTCATTTTAGTTCAGGGTTTAGTGCCTAGTGACTAGTAGTGGAATTCAGGTTGCTCATTTTGCCTTTCTTACAACTTGTCATTTGAATGTAGCCGCAGTTCTCAGTGAGTAACGGCATTCTTATTGAGACTTGAACACCATCACTCACTGGGAATTGCAGGTACATTCGGCTGACCAGTCCCAAATAACACAGATTATGCATTCTACTGCTAGTCACTGTTCACTAAATAACACCTCATAAATCGTCGAAGAGATGGCCAGAAAAGATCAGCAACAGAGATCTCTGGGAGCGAACCAACCAGGAACCGATTGTGAAACAAATAGGTAGGAAGAAATGGAGATGGATTGGCTGGCCATACTCTGAGGAAACCGCCAAGTGACATCACTAGACAAGCCATTGCTCGAGTGGAACCCGGCTGAAAGGGAAGCGGCGAGTTGGTCGTCAGTGCAAGGGTGAGGGTGACTTGGAGGAGGTCATGTGAAGAGGAGGTGAAAACGTGTGGGCAGACTTGGAGCCAGGTGAAGACTCTAGCAGAGAACCGAACGCAATGGAGACGCACGGCTGAAGCCCTATGTTCCTCTAGGAATTAAAGGAAACAATAATAACAATAAAATCGTCGAAGCGTTCGGATTCATCTCCATCGAAATGAATTACCGCATTTTCACTCAGTTTGAAGACCAGCATATATCTTCTCTAAAATAAAGAGATTCTTTACTAGACTGATGAGTCATGAGACTGGTTATAATATGTTTACGAAATTGAAGTTAAATTACAATTCTGTCAGCTCTGAAGATTGATAATATTTTGTTGTATTCTTGTTAGCTGTATAAAAGATAATGAGACTGACAATTGAAAATGCTTGCAAGTTGAGAGACAAGAGTGGTCTCAATTCAGCCATCTAATCATTTTGAAGCGTAGCATTAGAAGATAGTATAATTACAAGAGATTTTAATGAGCACTATTAACAAGTCATTGATTATGGATGTGGGGAGTGAGGCAAACTCAATGAACGATGGTCGTGACTAGACCAAACAAAAATTAATATAGTGAGGTATAAGAGACATAAGGCGGAAAGTGGGTTTGAGTGTTTGTTTAGATTATTTGCAAGGTAGTTGAAAATTTACTTGATTGTTGACTACTGTTAAACCAATGGATTGCATTTCAAGCTGAAAATCCAGTTAGGGTGGAACTTCAATTTGAAGCATGCGCTGAACATGTTGCCTAGTAGGGCGATGAAAGCTTCGCAAATTAACTATCCAGCTCAGAGAAGACAAACACATCAGAAAGCTTTTCATTATATTACAGCTAACCCCCCCCCTTGGATTCAGAGTGGAATATATGACTTCAGTAGTACATCTCCATTCCACTCTGTTCCCTGTTGTTGTCATTTTTTCAGCTGGTTCTCTGACTTCCCATAATCTTACATCATCTCCTAAAATGAGCTGCTCTCCTTGTCAACTTCGCACCTTTTGCCTAATTCACCACTTTCCATTCACCCTAAACTAAAAGGCCGGTCTGGGGTGTGATGTCATTCAATGGTCTTCTCTCTGAGTGTGTCCAATCCATTTCCAAGTACTACCGCATATTTGTTGAGCTAAAGGTTCTTTGTTGGTTCGTCTCTAGAATTTCTTCTAACCTCTTCCTTTCCAGTCGTGTGATCTTCAATATAGATCTAAAACAAACAGCCTCTAATACCTTTTTATCCTACTTTACTTAATTTATTCTTGACATGCTCCAGAAAGGTCTTGAATCCCATTCTGTTTTGTGTAAAAGCTATCTGCTTTTAAATTTACATATAAATCAGTCAAAAACAATTGATGATGAGATGTCGTGGATATTTACCTACTTTAATTTTGATAGTCTATGATTTCAACCCCTCGTCTGACCCATTTCACTACCATTTGTCATATTCGTGAATAATTATAAATAAAAATGATTCACAAAATCTTTTATACCATAACTGTGTACTATAGTATTACTATAAGTCAGTTATCATTATACCAAGCCGATATAATTCCAATACCCTCTGAATACAACCCGTTCTCTCCTTTCGTGTTACATTCCTTTCTTCAAGTGCTTACAGTTATTCAAAAAATTCACGATTAGAAACTGTTTATTTATCTGTTGGATTATCCATTTTTTCCTAGTTTGGGACCCATGATCCCATATTGAATTGAACCCAGAACCGGCAGGTTACGAGGTGACCACTTGCAGCTGTCGAGTAGGGGAATCCAATGACCTATGGATTCTACCTTCTGTCAATTCCTAATAAAGTGCTGCCATGAACGACTACCATCAGTTTCACATTCCACGTATTATACTCCACTGGGTATAAATTCCCATTAGAACTCCACAACATTCATCCTGAAAGCAGTCTTTAACAAGGAGGAGATTAACATTTCGATTTTCGTGTTCGCGGAAATGTCATCACTTTACTAACCTCTTCACTACGACTTCTCTGTATTTGGTGATTACTTTTCATCGTTATTCGAAAGTTATAAAACTGCAATGTAAATATTTATTTTAATCATTCTAGTTTGTGAATAACCGATAAGAAAGATACTGCCCCATTTTTTGTTATTAATTGCGTTGTTTGAAAAGAAGGGTCATGCTTAGTGATGAAGATATACAATAGCTGATACCTGTTAACACAAGGAACCAAATTCAGGACATGATAGAGAAGATTTGTTGCTTAGTTTATGGTGTTGTTATATTCTTCTATCTATATGAACATAACTGAATGTTCAAGTCAATAAACACCTGCCAGTGTGGTCAAATAAAGGTGTTGTCAAAATCGTCAACAGTTCTATATTTGAACACCTCGTCCAAACAGGCTCCAAAGCTAGTATTGAAGAGTCTATGTCTATCATCTGTAGGGTATGCAGTAAATTACCAAACGCCTCTAGACACCGAACACCCTAAATACAAGGAGCCATTATATAGTTGGAGGCAATCGGCAGGAAACCTTGGACCTAGGTTTCGTGCTAGTTGGCACTCGTCAGCAAGGCAAACCTGGCTGATAGAATTCAGTCTGCACCAAAGAAAGGACTAGACACGTCACACCGGTTATAAGTGTCCAATCATAAGAAGCCATTGCAATTCGAAAAGAATATTTTTTGTTAATTAATCAGTCTTTTAAAAGTCTTAAGTCAATAAATACGAATTTGCTTAATCTTAGACGGTTTACCTTTCAGAAGTAACTGCTGATTAATTAAAGTGGACTGACAGTAAGACATTTTAGCACATAAGAGTAAGAGTAAACTAGAAATCGACCATTTTCTACTGAAGTATTTGATTCCCCTAGCACAGCGCTTTATAATGTTAGCCGTTAATTAGTGTGCCAACGGAGGTCGGGTAACCGAAGTCTGACGCATAGGATACAGTAAAACGTTTGGGGGAGATGCTATGATAAGACCAGGATTTAAGTATACTAAGATGCACTCTAATGTCAATATATTGTGAACATGTCGACTGACCTCAAATAGCTAATCTGAATTCATGTGATTCGATATTATTTGGCCGTCTGATATGAGTTTAATCTGGGACACTAGGCCCAAACGAACAAAACCGATGTCGGATGATTAGATCCCTTCGATTTGATTGACAAGCCCTACTGGTTGACGTGAGCAGATTCCCACTACTTACACCAACCAGCAGTTTATGTCACGTTGCAGCTTTGATCGCTTTCTTCTGATATTATTTCTGGTGTCATGCTGGTCTTTTTAATGTGATCTAAATATTTTACATTTTGGAAGGAAATCATAATTAGTGAATTTTCACCTTGAAGTGTATAATACACTAGTGATTAGTTTATTCTATGAAGTTTGGCTTATCAGCCGATCACGTGGTCTTTAATTACGGATCAACTAACACGCCAATCTAATAGTCACCAAGTAAGCAGCATATTTATTTATTTAACAACAGTCAGTATAGTTCAACTTACCACGAAATGAAACTTTAATCCTACGATCACCTTTCCCGGTTAATCCAACCAAATATTTAAGGTCCAGCGTTAAGGACATTGTAAAGGCTGGCCAATTAATTTAATATTTCCACAAAATGAGTTTCTTCTCGTGGGATGAATGAATAATTTAATGTAATAATTTAACTATATAATGTGCTTTTTGAATCCTATTATTATTATCATCATCATCATAATCCGTCTTAACTTCATATTACACTCTTTTTCTAAATGATCTCAGTTAATAATTCAGTTGTATAAATACCTACTCTATTATGTCTATTATATTATGATGTTGGTAAGTGAAACACGTGAGTGTATACGAGTGTGTGTGTGGGTGTGTACGTGCGTGTGCAAAAGTGCGTACGTGCATGCCATACGTAAGTAGGTATTTTGTAACAGCAGTACGTGCGTCTATGTGTATGTGTGTGTGTGTGCTGGTGTTTGTTAATGACAGATTGACATCAATATCGATTATTAATCTGCTTCTTCAATTAACTGGATTCCTATTTGCCTTATTTCTTTCAAATGGTACTTGCTTGATACCTCTCAAAATCACGTGATGATGAGTGAAAATTATTTGAATACTGAGTAGGTAATTTTTAACGTGGTATATACAACCGTAAACAAACACACACACATACATACACAGTGAAGTGAGAATTCCTTGGCGTTGAATCATTTGAGTGACAGAAACAATTTCAGTGTTGTGTTGACTCATCCCACTCTCATTAACAGAAATGCAATCTTTTTTTTCAGAATTACCTAATTTCCTCAAGTTTCAAAGTTCACTGTGAAAATTGCTTGTAACCCAGTACGCTTTGTGTATGTCTTTAGGTGATGTAAATTTCCTCGGGGAATTAGAGGTGCTTACTGTCTAACCACTTGAATTCAGTTCCCAAGGGCCGATAATTACCACTGTTATTATTCCCCTGAATTCCTAATGGAATATTAGGCTTCACCGGAACATCATAACTGCCCATAAGCTTCCACTTTCTCCTCACACGATCTTCTCCATATCACCCAGCCTAGTTTACAAACTATTCGTAAGCCCAGGAAAAATCGAATGTTTGACGTCGATCTTGTGACCTTACCCCAAAAAATTAATCTAGTCGCTACAAAATCTGCTTTCGATGGAAGCAAAAGTAAGCATGAAGGATATGGAATACTCGTAATAGGCTTGAAGATATCTGGCAAGGCTACTAAGATTGCAAGAGAAATGAGGAGATATCGTATCGGAGCGTTAGGAATATGTGAAAAAGGTGGAATGTAAGTTGAAGCTCAGAATTGTTAACTGGAGAGTCAGTAGTCAATAGCCACTTAGACAACATCTATGGCCATGCTGAGGGAGTAGCTATCATGATTTCACCAACAGCAGCCAAAGCCCTGATGTAGTGGTGACCAGTTTCGTCCAGGATTATGACAACAAGATTCAACTCAAAAGGAAGGAAGGTTACAATTATCCAATGCTACGCACCTACAAACAACTCGGAACAAGAGAAGAAGGGAAATTTCTATAGACAACTGCAAACAGTAATGGATAACATCCCAAATGGTGACATCGAAATCTTGATGGGTGATGTGAGTGAGAAAGTAGGGTCCGACAATACATGTGGTGAATTCATCATTTGTCGATAGGCTCCCGCTTGGTAAAAAGAAAGGTAACAACGTAGAACTCTTCTCAGAAATCTTCTGCGCCTTCAATGATTTGGTGATTAGAGGCAGTGTGCAAATACACAAGGATATACACAAGGCAACATGGACTTCTCGTGATGGACATGCCAAAGACCAGATTGACTTCGTTTCAGTGCTGCTCAAGAAATTCAAGATGCAGTTTGCTCGACACAAAGTCGAGAAGGAGAGCAAATGTAGACTGAGACCTTTAACTGGTGCAAGGAGTCTCTGAGGTAAAGCTGAAAGCCTTCAAACCAACTAGAGACCGAACACAATTTAAGTTCAACATTTAGAAACTGAAAGACGAAATTACTGAAGACAATTTAACTCCAGCCATCAGAGGAAAGTTGAAGACATTATGTGGTATCAATGAGGAAACCTGCGTGAAAGAACATTGGAACTCTGTGGAAGTGTTGTTCAAGGAAAGCTGTACAACGACGTGAAGGAAAAAGAAGAGGCAAGACAAAGAATGGCTCTCAACGGATACCTGGAAGCTAATACATCAGAGGAAGATGGCGAAACAGAAGGTGAACCACTACAAAGATGGACAACGAAAGGAAAAGATGAATTCAATGTACAATACACTTAATAAAGAAATAAATTAAAGTGCTAGGAAAGACAAAAGACACTTTTTCACCACATTGGAAACTGTAGGAGGATAGGCTTCAGGTAAGAGATACTTCAGAACACTATACCAGATAATTTTATTTTTTTATTTTTGATTACAGCTTGATGCCACACCGTATTTTCAGTACGAGTATGGAATTTTCAGCATGGATATCGGTAGCCAAATTTTGCAGGCCTACCACAGATATCAGGTGTGCGTCGGCAGGGGATCGAACCCCAGACCATATGCATGGTCGGCGAGAGTCCTAACCACTGTGCCACGGACGCACAGATAACTGTCGGTGAAGAGATCAACTTAGATGAAACCAATGAAAGGTAGTGAAGGAAACCAAATTATCACATCGATGGATCACTCAACCTGGTGGGTCTTAGTGGCTGAAAGGTCAACGCGCCAGCCTCATGATCTAAGTTAGATTCTTGATGGGGTCATAGGTGGTGCGTACTGATGAAGGGTCGCAAACTGGGACAAAACGTCTGTCCAGCGCTCTTTGGTTTCCGATGGTTGTCTAAATGATATCACTCCGTGACCAGAATTGAAATTCTTTAAAATTACCAAAGAATAAGGGTGAAGTTTATAAACGATTTGCTCCTACTGCATAACAGTACTTTGATGATCGTATCATAATAAATGACAGCTTTAAAAAATAACTGTCTTTAAAAGAATACAAAGACTGCATTGAACAGATGTACTAGTCGAATGGAAGGTTGTTTAAGCGGTCGACATACTTATTGTCTAGGCAGATAAGTGTATGGAACAACACTGTCTTCCTTGTGGACCACATCTATCAGCCTCACTTTAGTTCATGGATTCTTTCAACCTTCCCATCTATATTCTCATCATTTATTCATTTGAAGTTACCTGTTTGGTGGTAGTGGTTCTCAATGAAGTCCAAATATCAACAGGAAATTAAAGTTACCCATAGCTAACCCCAAAATCATATTCGCATCACATGAAGTGACTTTGGCGAATAAAGTGATAGCCAAGTGATTAACATTTCGGTGTCAAGAGGGAGAGCACTATCAACTGACGACTCCTGAATGGAACAAAATGCGCGTCCACAGTGCTAGCCGCCACCAAAGAATTAATTTTTACGAAGAAAAATACTGTCTACGAATTATACTAGTTACACAGTGATGCATACACAGCTGTGTGATGAAGGAAATCCTATCTATAATCGACTAAATGCATGAAATACTCACTTTTTTGTTCAATAAATTGTGCTCGAAACGTCATCAGTAAATAGTGCTGTATATCACTGTGTGACTTTATCAAATACACTCACTCTATGATGGAACTGTACTCTATCACAAAGCTAAAGTTCTATTCGTGTACATATATATATATATATATATATATATATATAATTGTTTAAGAATCGCTTTGTAAACTCAGGCACATTTCCAAACAGGTTTCAACCCATCGCTACAAATTTTCTGACAGTAATCGAGAAGAAACATTGTGGATTATTGGAGGATGCCTCGGATAAAACAATATTGCTTCAACTAATATATATTATCATTTATTATATATTACTTGAAAACTCCGCACAAGCTGTAAATACCTTGCAATAAGAAACTTTCTGAAAATTCTTAATTCTGTGTACGTGTACTTTCTAGAACAAGGCCATTATTATTATTATTATTATTATTATTATTATTATTATTAAGTGTAAAGCATTGATTGTTTCAGCTAGTTAACAACATTGTAGATAAAGAGAATTACTACAATCAAAATTCTTTAGTACAGAATTACATCAAATAGATGAAGTCATATGCCAGTGCTAGAGAAGACAGATGAATAGTGGGTCACAGCTTTCGCATGCATATATCAGATATATATATTCACCTTTAATGGAAGAAATTAACAGTCAATACATATACTAACAAAAGGAGTCAACCATGAAAAAAAGAAAACTAAAGTATGGCATAGAATGATGAATAATAAATACCATCATAGAGAAGATATAGATGTCAGAATTGAACATTTGGAATTCATAAAAGAAAAGGTGTTCAACGCAGAGTTACTCTTTGTAGCGATATCATTCTCAAGCTTTACAATCATATATATATAGTAAATTATCTTGGCAACGAAAGGAATATCTTCAAGAATGTGTCATTAGAATTGTAAATTTTTTCAGATGACAAATTACGTAATATATAAAGCGTTTATCGGGTAGAAAATAAAATAAAACTTTTTCTATAGTTGGTTTATAAGGATTAGTTTTGTTTTTACTAGTTGATCACGGATTGATATCAGTTAGAGAACCATTGAAAACCAGTACTGGAGTACTGGACAGCTGTTTCATCCTAGTTTGGGAATCATCGGCAGTTCGCACCCACCACCAGGACTCGAACCCAAGACCTTCCGGTTACAAGGCAAGCTCGTATGCCATTTAGCCACTTGGAACCGAGTCAGTGGCCGGCCCATGGATTCTAACTCCTACAAATTCGTGATTTAGCGCGACCACCAACCAATGTCGTCGGTTGGACATCCATCCTCACACTTGACTGGATGGACCTCACTGGTCCCGACTTCTCACTAGAACTCCCGCTTGGGATGAAACGATTATCCAACACTCCTTGGTCTTTATGACTCTCTAACAGTTGCCGATTCATGACAATATCTGTACTAGAATTTATTAAAATCCACATACACCTTTTAAAACAATCTGAATACGCTTATTTGTCATTCATATCTATGCATAAAATCTATGGTAAGATTGATTACACTGTTCAGCTTGATGTCAAAACGTTCGAAACATACAAGTGCAGCTAAAAGCACAATCACTTAACACGTTTATACTCCAATTATTATCCAATGCCTTCCAATCAATACAGAAAAAAAATTAATTTCAGCTCTTACTATTCTCATTTCACATAACTGTCATTGTCATTTGAGCATTCATTCTTAATTTGCAGAGTTTAGTAGTTTAATTATAAATAAGCTATCATGAGATGACATTATATATATATATATATATATATATATATATATATATACACGTAACCAGATTATATCCATTTCGATATTTGTTTACAATAGACATTATAACTAGCAAAAAGATGACAACAAGAGCATTAAGTTAAGTATGGTGATTAAACACATGATAGTTGAAAGAAATCACTAGTGGTATGTTTTTGAGAATGAATGAGTTGCCTTTTGTTCTTGTTTTTCTTGTCTTTCACACGGTACTTCGCCTTTCTTTCTCCTTCCCCTTCCGCCCCCCTACGGCCCGAAACACACACCGCAACTCCACCATCTTTTCATTCGCATTTCTCTAACTGATAATCATGTCTATCAGGTGAATATACATTGAGAAGTGTTTCTCTAAATTGGTTTAATGTGATTATGTCTGTATCTAACTAACTTAAGGAATTGACTTTTAATCAATGAATTCTACTACTACTAATACTAATACTATTTACTGCAGCCTACGTAATTGATTAGTGTCGATAGATTCCACGCATTTAACTGTAACTGGAGATGTGACTCACTGGTTTTAAAACAATCAACTTTCGATAAAGAAAGGAAGACGAAATTTGCAGTATAAAATGATATCATTCTATTTCACAGGTTCTCATCAGCTGCAGACTACCTGAAATTATAATGGTTTTATAGGTGATAATAACATACTTTAATGTTTGAGTGGTAGTAGAGAAGAGATACTATAAAAGTGACGCATCCAAAATGAAGCTTCCCAGCAGCAACACTCATAACATTATACAGCAGCACTTCTTCTAAAAGCCACTCAAAACTGGATGAATACCCTGATGATGTCACCTCCAACTGCGTTTATGAATTTACGTGCACTTGCGGGAGCAAGTACATTGGAAGGACGGAAAGAAGGGCTTCTATCCGGTTTCCTGAACATATTCCAAGAAACCTGTGCCTAAAAGGAAGCAAATATTCTCAGAGTGCAATTACCAGACATATTGTTGATACCAGACATCTCGTAGAGATTTCTAAGTCCTTCAAAATATTAAATAGACAAAGAACAGCAAATTTACTACGATTTTCTGAAGCGATCTCAATCAAACGATTTAAACCAGACTTATGCATACAGAAAGAGAGTGTGATTAACCTCTCACTCCCTTGGTAACTGAATTCTGATTTTGATGACATTAATTAGTCATCTAATTCAGTGATCTCAACTCACTGAACAAATCTTAATATCATAAACTGTAAACGCTTTTGTTTTTTGAGTTGCTATGTGAACCTACAAGCTAACACTGTTCTGTTGATGAATTTTTCTGTTTTTTGTCTTACCCCTCTCCCCCCCCTCTTTTCAACTTTGAAAGCATATAAATTGATGATGAAAACTTAAACTAAAATAATTGTAATGGTTACATTTTGGATGCGTCACTTTTATAGTATCTCATCTCTACTACCACTCAAACATGAAAGTATGTTATTATCACCTATAAAACCATTGTAATTTCAGGTAGTCTGCAGCTGATGAGAACCTGTGAAATAGAATGATATTTTATACTGCAAATTTCGTCTTCCTTTCTTTATCGAAATTTATCAAGGGAACCAAATGTATGAAATTGACTTTCAGCCCATTATGCGTGCTAACTTCGAATATCGATCCGCCTACTTCATGATGCTCACACAACTAGGCGGTATCATCATCATCATCTCTTCTTCTTCCGAGAGTTAACTGATTTTCCATAAAGATGACATCACCAATGCCTGTTAGATAAGAGTGGCAATAAACACATTATACCATCCTAATCAGCTCTTTTTAAGATATGCCCAAAATGCTTCAGCACAATTTGAATGAGTACCAGTTATAGGATCTACTAATTCTGATTAACGATTGACCTAATGGTAACAGTCACACTGCTAAGTGTTTCAAATGGATGCTGTCCCTAATATTCATGGCATATTCCATCTTCACCCTGACCGTAACTCTAATGCTACCCCTACTTTAACCCTACCCTAGCCTTAACCCTCAATCAGGGTGAAAGTGTTCATTTGTAGTGTTTGAGCGATCTGAGTGGCTGGTTCTAGGTCATTTAGCTGTGGTATCAGTTGTTTCTACTCCTGCCAGTAAATCAGTATCCCACTAAAATACTAACCAGTGGTTGACTTGAAGTCTGTTACTTCACAACATTATAAGAATGAAAAAAGTGGATTTCACAAAATAGAATGGAAAATTATTAAAGTCTTACTTTTTCTTCGATATATGACAGATTCAAAGTCAATTTAACTGCATTTTTAATATCAACTTATAAATGTGAGAGTGAAGATTTGCACATCTCAAAAGCTGTAGAATATTACGCATATAAATACCTTTGATGTTATTGATATAAGTATAAAACTTGGGCACTGTGGTAGAGTGTAACTCCATAATGGAGTTACCTTTGATATTATCAGATAAATAAGTCAGCGTGTTCCCACAGTCATCGTATTGAATGAGAACACAATGAGCCCTTGACATCCATTTCAAGTTGATTATCCTTGCTACAAAGGTTATCTTACCATAATGTCTTTTACTAATTCACTTCCGACTGTTGTTTCAGTATCAGTCTGGAAAATACTTTCCTCAACCTTCTGATGATTTCTTTTGGCGGCCTGTTTGAATCAAATGGGTTACCTGAATTTCCATCCAACACAATGCATCATATTATTATTATTGTATTATTGTTCCCTTGGGTTCCTAGTGGAACATATGGCTTCAACTACACGTCTCCACTTGCTTCTGTCTTCTGCTGTACTTTTCACCTGCATCCATGTTAATCCATACTGTTTCAACTGCTCTACACACGATCTCCCCCACGTCTCCCTTGGACGACCCACTCGCCACTTCCCTTTCGGCTTCCACTCGAGCACTGGCCTGATGCGCAATGTCACCCAGCGGCCTCCTCAGCGAGTGTCCAATCCATCTCCACTTTCTCCTGCATATTTGTTGAGCAATTGGTTCTTGTTTTGTTTGTTCCCATAGTTTCTTGTTGGTGATTCTTTCCGGCCATCTGATCTTGAGTATAGAACGAAGACACCTGTTGATAAAGGTCTGCAACAGGCTGTTGGAAATATTCTTTGTGACCCGCCAACTTTCTGATCCGTATAGAAGAACTGACTGACTTGACGTTTGTATTGAAAATCCGAATTTTGTTGTTGATGCTGAGTGACGAAGATTTCCAGATTGGTTTCAGGTTGATGAATGTGTTCCTCGTCTTCGCGATTCTCGATTTGACATCCTCGTCCGTTCCTCCTGTGGTTGAGACAATGCTCCCTAGATAAGTGAATGAAGTAACCTCTTTCAAATCCCACGAGTTGACTGTGATTGGCGCTGGATGTTGCTGTTGTTGTTGTTGGTTGGTTATTTTCATAACCTCCGTCTTGTCTATGTTCACCTGGAGTCCTATCTTTGCTGCTTCTTCGACCAGTTTGTCGGTTTTCACTTGTAAGTCTTCGATTTTGTGTGACATCAAACATAAATCATCCGCGAAATCCAGATCTTCTAGGTTCTTCACGTCGGTCCAGGATATCCCTGTCTTCTCGTTTCCCACTGTCTGACGCATAATCCAGTCCACCACAATTAGGAATATCATTGTTGATAATAAGCACCCTTGTCTGACTCTTGTGTTTACTCCAAACGCCTCGCTGAGCAATGCATCATATATTTCCCCTAATTCCTATTTTTTCAAGCATTCAGTTATATCCTTCAGTTGCAAAATGTACTCTTGCACACTTTTAATTGACTTTTAAAATACCGGGGTGCACAATTCTCGGAGGCGGAGTCGAAGGCGAATTATCATAAGGGTTTATTCTGTGGTGCAGTTTCCAATGTTTTCAGACAGTGTTTTAATATTGTACACTTTCCGCATGCCTGCAATACCATTTTGCATTTCTCCGTTGTGCTGTCAAGACGCATATTCTTTGAGTCTGTAATACAGCCAGATTCGTCAGATAAGTTCTAAATCCTTTTCCCTGGATAATCCTGACCTTTTATTTTACTCAAATATACTGCCCACCAGAGTACATTTCCAATTAATGAGTCTTTTTAAATTGTGTTTCGACTTCACTACTTTTTGGGTTAGGTAGATTACGTTTAGTAAGGGCCGGTGAAGTGTAGCTTATCAACAGCAATACCATTACATTACAGTCCTATGGTTCAGATCAAACACCGCGGAGATACTATATATTGCTATTCTACTTGGAGATCCTTGGTGAAGAGAAAATATTATGCCACAAATTACTCTGAGGGGGTGAGGTAAAGCCAGAGACTACGTAATCAGACGTAAGAGATTATAAAGACATCCAGTTACCAGGGCGGCAAAGAAAGATTGATAACTGCTTCTTTCTGAACATATAAATCGGGTTTCAGGCGTTTGATTGAGATTGCTTCGGCAAACTTGAGGAGAATTGAGCTTTTGTCTAATGAAAAACTTAGAGGATTTTGCGATTTCCGTTTCATGATCCGTAACCAGGAGATGCCTGGTAACGGCACTATTGTAAGCGTTTGTTCCCTTGAGACGTAGGCTTTTCAGTACATGTTCAGAAAATCGGTGGTGTGCCCTTCTTACCATCCTCTCAATGTATATTAATAATAATAGTAGCTTTCTTCCGGAAAACACATTTATAGCGAATACAGAATTTTTAGGAAGTTTCTTATTGCAAGGTATTTACTTCTTGTGCAGAATTTTCAAGTAATATATTAAGCGATAATGTATCTACTGAAGAGATACTGTTTTATCCGAGGCATCCTCCAATAATCCACGGTGTTTCTTCCACATTTCTTTCAGAAAATGTTCGAAAATGTACCTAAGCCTACATGGCGATTGTTAGACTTAATTACGTGATTATCACATTATAAAATGAAGTAAACATGGTGGATTTAGGTGGCTAAAAATTTCAGGTAGCTCAGTGATTTAAACACGCCGCCAAAGTCTATTGGAATTGAGACTCTCACCTGCTGTGTACATGCTTTGACTCAGTAAATTCAGATAAAGATCTATAGCATTTTTCTAAGTTGCATTTGTCAACAGCTGCTAAATGTCCATAAATACATACACCAATCGTTTTTACCTTTTACCAAAAAGATATAAATGGAAGCATAAGTAGCCTCTGGAAAATAATATTGGTTCAACCTAAAAAATGAATCAGTATCCTGGTATCTTAATTTATCAACCAACCAGCAAACTTACAAGATGAAGCATAAATAAATGTGTACTTGCTCATTCATACACTATATAAGCAGAGATTTCCCGAAATTTAGGTAGATTTCTTTAAAATATTCCAGGAACATGCTGAATTGATGATATATATATATGTATAACTACCTCTAATTTAATATCATACGGATTAACACACCTCCTTCACAAACAATAAAAGGTAGTGAAAAAGACAAGGTGGTTTAGTTTATTAACCGATCATTTTTTTTAAAGACACTATACATGAATTTCAGCGCAGCTTTCTTCACGAAACATCATTCATGGGTCACTGGAAACTGAGAACCACTGAGAAGTATACTCTCCGTCACAATTTATTGAATTCCAACCCAGTGACTGAAAAATCAAGGAGGTGGCCTCGTAAATTTCAGGTCCTAGATTCAAAACTTGTTAGGGTCATTTTATGTCCTATGTAGGGGGATCCAGAACTTGGAAGAAACAGCTCCTTGTTTTCCATTGCCTTTAACTGATATTGGTTCGCGGAGAAACCTACGTTGAAATTTTGACTGTAGGTGAATGTGTTTGATTGGCTGATGCAGAAAACAACTTGACCGATGTCAATGGCCTGGAATATTCGCCTAAAGAGTTGAAAACTGCGTAGTGGAAATTTATAATATCTATCTGTTGAGTAGCTTGAATAACTGTTTTCAATTTAATCACTAAGTCTGGTGTCAAGGTGGCACCAACTTCAGTAAATCGCTTGTAAGCTGTTGGTAAGGTCTCGAGACCATCAAAATTTTCTCACGAAACTGACACCAGGATTGTTATTCATCGATTACACTACACTTTGATTTCACTATACGGAATTTGATTCCGGATGGATCAGTGTTTAGGTGTTCTCCCTAATAACTGACAGTTCTTGAATCGATATTTCATACTGTTCTACATTCACATTGATGAATGATTCTCAGCTGAAACGAAGCACGTATATGCGCCTTCATGCTTTTCAGCCATTCTTTTGTGATGATGTGATACAGACAACGTGATCCAACGGAATATGATTCTCACATATTCCCACAGTTCAATACTGCATTGGCAACAGAACTTTTTTATTATAGCTTGATTCCACACCGTATTTTTGGCACAAGTATGGAATTTTCAGCACGTGATATCGGTAGCCCAAATTTCGAAGGCCGACCATTGATATCGGGTGTGCGTCGGCAGGGGATCGAACCCCGGACCATGTACATGGTCGGAGAGAGTCCTAACCACTGTGCCACCGACGTATATCTATCTGGATATTCCATTCAATGTCGTTTAATGTGAACCAAAATCACACACTCAACGATCGGTTAAAGAATATAATCTATGTATATATATATATATATATCAATAACGGTTGGATCAGTTGAAAATACACCTTGGCTTCCGTGTCTTACCTTCTGCTGTTACACTTTAACTGACTTTAGTTTGCTATAGGATCATCCTTGAAGCAAACTGTTTGAGCTATTAAAGACTACTAATGTATGATTATATAGACGATGCTGGTTATGGTTTGGCCTCAGACTGATATTACAGAACTACTGAAACCCAGAGAGCACTGTTCAGCCGTTTCGTTCCCGTTTGGGACTCATCTGCAGTACGCATCCACTGGGGTTCAAACCCAGTAACTTTCAGTTGCAATCCAAGCTCATAGACCATTCAGCCAGTGGGACCAGACTAAATGGCCATCCTATGGATTCTTTTCTCTTCTTCACGTTCCCAGTGGAACATAGGGCTTCAAGCTAGTGGCTTAAAGTTTCTGTAGCAGTGTTTATTTTACAGGATGGGGTTGCTATCCTCATGCCCAACCTTTACTCTTCACCAGCATTATTTCCGGCTTAGCGAGGTAAAGGAGTGCATCGGCCGGGGACCGAACCCCGGACCATGTGCATGGTCGGCGAGCGTCCTAACCGCTATGCCACCGACGCACCCTATGAATCCTAACTTCTAACAATTCGCGATTTTAATGCGACCACCAGCCACTGTCATCAGAGGTGAGTATTCCTCCTCGCTGCAAAATGAATAGACCCCGCTGGTCACGACCCCTCACTAGAACTTCAGACAATTTCTTCCTGTAGCCAGTCACTTGCGAACAACAGATCGATTTTCAAGAGTTAGTTTGATTAATATCAATCTGTGGTCAAACTAGAAACAAATCAAATCCCTATAAACTAAATCATGAGTAGTCTTCGTGCTTGTGAACTTTTTGTTCACCAGTATCTCTTATCTCAGTAGTTGAACTGTATTCTGTATGACTGGACTTCTCATAAACATTTTAAACATCTGAAATCATTTGTATCAGTTGAATTTTTCTTATTTAATTCTCAAGTATCATGTCTCACTATTACTGTCAACTTTTACCGTTTACCAAAAGAGTAATCAATGTGTTCATTGTTTATTTAATAATAATAATAAATATCTTTATTCCAAACAATACGTTTAACACATTGTGGAATTTTCAGCGGGTAGTACAACACTGAATCTGATTTTCTTGTTACCTTACATAGTAAGAGTGAAACAATTAATATTGTCAAGAAAGAATATAAATGCAAAATTCAAATTAAGTAAAAATATTGACCACAACACATTGAGGGTAGAAAGAATGAAATGAATTGTTTATTTTCCGTTCTACACTAAGTTTGTAGTTTCACACCTAATACTTTTGACATCACATAAAATGGATGCCCAATAAGGTACACTTAGTCGTCTGAGCATAAGTATTTTTAAATGCTTCTAGTCTTACCTGAGGAGATACGAAGGGACAGCTGTGCATGAATAGGGTGTACAGAGGCCAAAAACTATTTTTGGCAATATTTCTCCTTAGACGAAGTAGTCTTATTTACAAGTAGATCAAGAAAGATTAAGAGAGACAGCATACAAGAAAATTAAAAGTACAGACTCAGTGATACTAGATTGTCGTAACTTTCTTACATAAAAGGTCAGACGAAATATCTTTCTCGAAATTAACATGATTTAGGAAGACCCTGGACATAATCCATGGTTTCAGTGCCTGCTATGAGACATAGATGGTTTTGCTTAGCTTAGACAAAGTTAACTTGCAATAATACTCTAATTTCGTTTTATATGAAGAAGTCACAACGTTTGCTATTTCTTCGAACACTTTCTTAGAATGTTTCATACTACTCATAGTAGGCAAAGTATAAATCAAAAATTATTCATCTCTTTTCTTGAAATAAATAATGCAGTAATAATGGCAGCCTTATACTTGACGATTGTGTTTACACACAGTACGTAATCATCAGTGTGCTTTATTACAAAATATTTTTTATTCGTAAAAGATCTTCGAGTAAAATAGTAAGCCACAATATATCAGTGTGATTTGATCCTCTCCGTTGTGAAGCAAAATCCAATCCCTTACGATATTTTCGCTTCATTACCTTTGGGAAATACACATCACTAGATTGGAAGCTACTGAAAATTATCCCGTGGTATCAACTACCTATAACAGTTTATCTTCGCAATCTTTTAAGTTCTACAGAAAAGAAATACTTAGGAACAATAGAAATATCCAAATCAAATGTAAAAATGTTTCACTGAAAAAGGCTGTCTTAAAAGTCTCTTAAAATAGAACTTTTACTGCATTCAGTCACGTAATACTTTTCCAGTGGGCTTTCGTATTGGTTAACATAACATAAAACTAAACATGAGTGTTCGCAAATCCACTCACTTCATTTGAAAAGCGTGGGAAATGATGATAAAAACTCCTTTTACCTCATTCGAAATTAGCTAATATTTCCATCTAACTGAAAAACCTGGCATGAAAAACATTTTTAATGCTAACCTTAGACACTTTTTCATGTTATTTAAGTGCATCAGAAGCTGAAGTTTAGGTCATATCGTCACAATATGCACAAACATTTCTTTCACGTTATCTTACTACTTTTTACTTATATAAGTAGCTTATGAGTAAATTAACTTTTTTATAATTAACATGTACAACTTTTCTTAACTTCAATTATTAGATTCCATCATGATCCAACATCAGCTAGTGAGATCATTGAAAGTCAGGAAGAGCTGGACAGGTGTTTCGTCCCATGCTGGGACTCATCGACAGTGCGAATTCATGACCCACTTGGAAATCCAACCCTGAACTTTCAGGTTACGAGGTCAAGCTCATTAACCATTCAGCCACTTGGACTGGAATCCAATGATCCGTGAATTCTAATTTCTATCATTTCGTGGTATGGCGCTATCCTCAATCAGTGCCTTCAGTGAGCATCCACTCTGCCCTTAAATGGTGGCCTCCACTAGTCACAATTTCCTACTACAACTTAAGGACATTCACCCAGTAGTCATCAACGTGGTGGAGATTAATAGTTAGATTATGGGATTTGTGGATACTTGGATTAGTTCCAATTTTTAGATTTCTTCATTCATCTGAAAAGTATATTATGTTACTAAATCTTTGGGATAAATTAAATCTGTGTGGCATGAATGAATCTAATCAAATATCTCAACAACTGTCTCTAGTATGATTCAATAAGCACACAAAAAGATGAATAGTATACAGTTAAACAGTCAATTTTCATATCAGGCAACTGACAAACAACTAGCAAGTGAAGTACATTCACTACAGAAAATAGAAGGATAGAGTAGAAAAGTATACTGCTCACCAAAATTGTAAACTGGACAATTAGAAACTGTTCTTTTTGGAGAGGGCAGAGAGATGGATTCACTTAATTCACACGCCTACTTATTGTTGACTTGCCTTCGACAAATAACCCACTTACTTCATATAAAGTATAATTATATTTTCAATGGTTTACACAGAATGATAAGTTTTTGTTACCAATATCAAAACAATTCCAACAGTCGGTGTGAACACGGGCAGTAAGTACTTTTGCTCGAAATATTACCACCAATAACAAAACTTATCATTGTGTGTACACCATTGAAATATAATTATACTTTATTTGATCTAATCCACAATGCTCAAACCTGCTTACTTATTAATCAACAATAAACAAGTACTTCTGCTTGCTTAACAAAACTGAAAACAGATTTCAAGAACACGGTCAAGGACAGCTGTTTCAGTAGTCACTCACTTGAAGAAACTGAACCAACGAAGTCCTCCTATTCTCAGCTCCTCTTAAATAAATAATGACGTCTACTTTTATATGAATTCACGTTGTAGCATAAGGCTAATTACAACGCATATGTAAGCAGAAACAATAGGGTTTAACCCGTTTTTAAAGAAAACTTTTGCCTACACTAATTTATTTAGATGTGAGTAGATTGCATTCTGGCTGTGCTGCACGTTTTTTCTACTACTAAATTCAGGTGGTTAGTTTTGTATTATGTTTCTGAATTTCCGTTAAGTTTTATTCATTATGAGGTACAGCTTTGACCAGAATCTTTCAGCAAGAAAACAACAACTAGAAGAATAGAATGTAAGCTGTCATTTGCAAATTACACAGTTCAAGGTGAAATTTCAACAAAATTTTCTTTGCATACCCACGATATTTCAGATCACGCTATATGTGACCTGCATGACATTATAAAAAGCAGGCAGAATCTCAAGATAATGTGACATTAGTTAGAGGACCAACTGGAAAACCATCAGGGAGTACTGGACAGCCAGCTGTTTCGTTCTAGTTTGAGACTCTTCACAGTACTCATCCACCGGGGTTGAAACTTAAAACCTACAGGTTACAAGGCGAGCTTGTAGATCATTCAACCAACGGGAACCTGTCCAATAGCCCATGAATTCCAACTCCTGTGGCGGACCTTAGAATTTGCTAGCTTAATATCCCAAATTCGAATAGAAATAAAAATACCAAATCCGTAAAGTTACTGGGAGAATATATTAAAATTTGTTACATGGGGTTATTACAAGGTCCAAATCCACAATTAACTTAGTAGATTCCAGAAGTACAATCTTAATTCTCCAATATCAATATTGCCAGAGGTCGACCAAGGTAACGTAGGGAAAAAATACGGCGTTCTTCCGAAATTTTGAAATAGAAAGTAGGTAATCAGAATTGGTCGATGGCAGTTGAGATGGTGGAGAAGACGGAGAGATGTAGGCAGAACTATGTTTTCGTTCATACCACGAGGTTAAGTACAAAGTACCGAGATTCTGGTTAAAACAAAGTAATGTACTATATGTTCATTTCTCACATAGTAGCAAATGTTGGATAAGTCTGTTTTTGAAGACTCCGCACTCCTGCCAACTCACATTATATTTGCGTAGTACTGTTTCCTTTAATTCCTAGAGGAACATAGGGCTTCAGCCGCGCGTCTCCTTTGTGTTCGGTTCTCTGCTACAGTCTTCACCTGGCTCCATGTCTGCCCACACGTTTTTATCTCCACTTCACGTGACCTCCTCCAAGTCACCCACACTCGCACTGACGACCAACTAGCCGCTTCCCTTTCGGGTTCCACTCAAGGGCTTGTCTAGTGATGTCACTTGATGGTTTCCTCAGAGTATGGCCAAACCATCTACATTTCTTCCTGCCTATTTGTTGCACAATCGACTACTGCTGGGTTGGTTCGCTCCCAGAGATCACTGTTGTTGATCTTTTCTGGCTGGCCATCTGATCTTGAGTATTGAGCGAAGACAACTGTTAACAAAGGTCTGTAGTTTGTTTGAGATGCTCTTCATGACGCGCAGTGCAAATCTCTGATCCGTATAGTAGCACTGACTTCACATTGGAGTTGAAAATCCGGATCTCATTTGCGATACTGAGTGCTGAGTGTTGACCTCCACACAGACTTGAGAGTAGTGAAATCTTGTCTTGCTTTTCCGATTCTTGCTTTGATATCCTCGTCAGTTCGGTCTGCCTGTAGTTGAAGTGATGCTTCCCAAGCAGGTAGGTAAAAGAGGCTGTTTCTTTCAGGTTCCTCCCATTTATGCTGATCATCGGCGAAGTCCAGATCCTCCAAGTTTTTTGTGTGAGTCCATTTTATGCCTGTTTTCTCACTGCCCACTGTTTGTCGCATTATCCAATTTACTGCAATCAGGAAAATCATTGGCGATAGTAGGCAGCCAGCCTTGTCTTACTCCTGTCCTCACTTTGAAGGGTTCCGTAAGTTTCCCGTTGTGGATTACTTGGCATGCACCATTGTCGTATAGCTGTTGGATGAGATGTATAATTGTCGGTGGCACCCCGTAGTAGCGAAGTAGTTTCCAAATCACCTCTCGATCGACGCTGTCTGCTGAAGGCCTTTTCAAAGTCGATGAAGTTGAGATAGAGAGGTGACTGCCATTCCAAGCTTTGTTCAATGATGATCCGTAATGAGGCGATCTGATCAGTGCATGACTTGTTTCTCCTGAATCCAGCCTGTTCCGGTCGAAGTTTTTAATCCAGGTTGGCATGTTTGATTCTCTCTCCAGGATGATGCGGTTTAGTATTTTGCTTGGGATGGACAGGAGCATAATTCCGTGCCAGTTCTTGCATTGACTTAGGTCTCCTTTCTTTGGTAGTTTGAATAAGTATCCTTTCTTCCAATCCTCGGGTACTTTGCCTTCTTTCCACACCTTCTCCAGTAGTGGTGTCACCAAGTCCGCTGTTGTCTCTGGGTCCATTTTCAATGCTTCTGCTTCAGAAAGCTAAAACAGAACAAATTATCCTAATTCTATTGAACTGATTAAACAAGTTGATAATAAATGGGATCGCATAAATCTGAACACTAAGAGGACACAAATCAATCTTCAACTAGCCTAGTCAATACAAGATCAGTTCTTTTAAGCTGACTTACTGTTGTGAAATAATACCAAAGAAGTATATCGTTCTGCTGTAGGAATACATATGTTTATATATATACTACAACTCTTTATTCATGTTTATGATTTCCCAACGATATATCTAACCACACTGACCACCTTTAGTTCAGTATATGAGCTTGTGGAATAGATGCCTCAATATTAACAGTGTTACAAAATCGAAGTTACTTTTATGTTAGTGGTTAGCTGCAGAATTTTAGTACTTTTTGGACTTACTTCATCCCCTGTGTTCTCGCTGAGACACAACCTATAAATCTATTCAATTGTCCCTTTATTTCTCACAGGAACATTATCTCATTCGAAGGAACATGTACATGTACATCTGCTTGACGAGTTCCGGACAAGATAAAATGTGCGTTGTAGAGTCTACTGCTGGTGACCAACAAATAATATATATATATTTTTTCCTCAGCGATTTGGAGAGGCGTTTACGAAGGATTTCTGCTTCAATATCACCTTTGAATTCTAGATTAAGCAGAAGTATTTTCTTTGGGACGGATTGGACTTGTTCAGAAGTCTTCTTAGGTTTGAGATTCTTGTCTATGAACCTGGGCGGGAAACCGTTTTCCATCAGGGTTTTTCGGAGATTACGCAGTTCTTCTTCGATCACTTCCTCGCTGCATATCTTCCGAATCCTCGAGGAAAGAGCGTATATCACGTTCCTCTTTCTGCTTAGCGGCACGAAGCTTTGAAAGTTGATGAATTGTCCAGTCCATGTAGGCTTTTTGTTTATGGACCTTTTCAAAGAGTTGTTGTCATTTTTTGTCAGATGGACGTCCAGGAAGTGGAACATTCCGTCGGATTCGGTCTCGAGTATAAAGTCGTTGGACGTGGACGTTGTTGAAGGTTTGAAGTAAGTTTTCAAGGTCCAGCTTCTCATCACAAATGATGAAAGTATGATCAATGTATCTCTTGTAGAGATGAAGGTCGTTGATAGTTGATGATAAGAGGTTGTTTTCGAGACTGGCCATAAAACAGTCGGCTAGGAGTGGTCCGAGTAGAGAGCCCATTGCTACGCCATCTGTTTGCCTGTAGATTTCATTGTTGAATTTGAAGTAGACGTTGAAGGTGCAGCGTAGTAATAGCTCCTTTAGATAATGCATCGGTATGCCGACATCTGTGCTGTTGCAATGGATGAAGTCACACAGAAAGCATATAGTTTCTGTCAGAGGAACATTGGTGAACAGAGAGACAACGTCTAGGGAGACCATCTTCTTATTTGCGAGGATGACATTTTTAATTGAATCCACGAATATATATATATATACCGCCTACAGTTTGACTAAAAGGTTTTGCTGTTGTGTGCATACAATTTAAAATACTGATAATTTTATCATAACCACTGTAGTTTTCACTGTACTTTATTATGAAACTGTACTTCAATCAATAAGTTATAAATTCAAAATCCACTCCATCTAGTGCAGATTTATGAACCAGTTAATATCAGTGTAACCTCGCCTGATTTACAAGCCGGTTCAAAACCCGGGAAAAGAGGGAAGGTTTGGCTTCGATCTACCAAGCCTCTCGTGGAAAATCAATCCAATCTCTACACAAACTTTAGAGCACAACAAAAACATAAACAAGCAAATTTATTTTTCACTGGGATCAGAAAGACTGAATGACACGGACTGGTGAAAGCCTTAGGCAAGCAAGTCAGTTGATGTGTTTTTCTTAGATGAAAGCAAAAATAGGCATTGAGAATTGGAAAGTTCTCACAATATACGAAGGTGGAAGGCTGCTCAGTTGCCAAAACAAAATGAAAAGATCTGGTATAGAAATGTTAGAAATCTGTAAAAGCAAGTGGAAGGGATGTGAACTCTCCAAAATGTTAACTGGAGAGTCAATGATCTTTTCATGTTCTGTTGAAGCTCTATGTGTCACTCGGAACCCAAGGGAATAATAATATCATCACTACAGATTTCGTTACAAACTGACACAAGTTCAATGATGAACTGCCGTTTCGTCTTCGTTTGTGACCTTGTAACAGGGAGCACCTATGGCCCTACACCAAGTGGTTGAATTATCAGCGAGCTTAGTCTCATAACCTGTAGATCCCGAGTCGGATCCCTGGTGGGGTAGTGGGTGCACACTGATGAAGAATTCCGAACTAGGACGAAACGGTTATCCAGTGCTCTCCCATTTTTAATCATCTCTACCTGCTGTTGTTTCTTATCAAAATCTACACTGAAATTAATCGAAATACACAAAAATTGCATAATCTAAATATCAGCCTCCACCTCATTGATAGCTACTCAATGGATGTCCTGAAGGTTCGCTGAAAAGTAGTAGGTCCACCATGTCAAGGCAAAATAGATTCTCATCGAAGGTATTGGTTAAAAGTAGCGCTATATCATGAATTGGCAAACTTACAGTTCACGGGTTCATTAACACCAATGTGAACTTCTCTACATCTAGTCATTTTAATTCAGTTTGACTGGAGTAAAATGACATTTCAAAAGAAGAAGGAGAAGTCGCTGACTGCTGTACTACAACAGAAGGAATAACTGTACAGAAACTGGTACACAATCGTTTCTGGTGCACAGGTTTACTGATTATAGCATGAGAATGTCTTGCTTCAGATAATCTAAGTCCTTTTTATTTATTGACAATCAAGCAACTGAACACATATCGATTAGTATCACAGATAACAATAATATGACCAGGCCATAACAGTTTTAGGGTGAGTCAGTCAGCCAAACACACATGTGGTCCATGGTTCGATCCCCCACTGACTCACTCCTAAACCTCACTAAGCCGGTAGTAAGGATGGTAAAGAGGGAAGATTGGGCGTGAGGCTAGCAACCCCACCCTGTAAAAATAAAAAAACCCACTGCTATCGAGACTTCGAAGTTCTAGCGTGAAGCCCTATGTTCCACTCGGAACGTAAAGGATTAAGACAACAGTTCCAGAGGAAAACTATTCAGTAAGAATATAAAGTTACTGCTTAACTGTTGTCTAACCTCTAACTGTGTTTCCGTTTACTAGTAACAGCCTATACTTGCAATGAAACTAAACTGGATAGGCATCTTGAAGACTCTCTACAGCCGATTGTTATCAGCCTAACTGAGATTAAATCACAAGGCTTAAGACTAGAAATCAGTCAAATCATTACTGAAGACGATGTCATTAGTGGACATCAGTTTCCGATTAGAAATTTTCAGATAGCCTTGTAACGGAATAATTGTTTGACAAATCCCCCCTGAACGATCCAATTACATTACTTATACTTATTTTCACACTTCAACTAACCTTGTAATCATTATCCGTTTTTCTCCTAGACTGTTGCATATCATTGTTCTGATATTTGCAAATCATACTTTGACTTGATCCTTAATAGTGTTTGTCTTTGTTTCTGTTTAGTCTCGAATTTTATCGCCTCTCTTTGTGGTTGTGTGATGTGTGATATTGACAATGTACTATTTTAAGACTGCGATTTTGTTTAAGTGAAGTCAGGATCATTGTAACTTTGGAGTGTCTAAGGGAAGTATTTAATGTACGATTCTTGCTGACAGGATTTTGATCCCACCTTGTTGGGAATATTCCTCTTGATTCTCAGGCACTTTTTACGGTTGATTTTAGTTAAATAATTCTGTTTTATATTACTTGTTTTGTGTTTGGAAACTTACCTTGTCTGTATAGCTATCTAACGTCTGTGTTGATGCTACTGCTGTTCAATAGAACCAACCACGAATGATCGTCTTTTTGCTATCTTCAAAGCGTTTTGCAATGGCGCGTGTCTCGAGTAAGTTTTTTTCAGCCATAGACTACAACGCATAGATCGGTTCCCTGCGCTCAGACCACAATGAGTCGGCTTTAGTCCTAACAAGCCTTGCAGGTATATGAATTCAAAAAGTTCGCCTTCCTCGATGTTCACTGGTTCAATGGTTGTTAGCCTATAAATTCATTCAATTTCTAATTATGTGAACAGAATAAAATTAGGAAAATCTAGGCAGTTTTTCTCTTCGCCTCCATTTTTCCCCATTCTGTCTGTGGTTCTCCAGTTAATCATAATAATTACTAACTTCGGCACAAATTGTCTAACTAGAATTCATTATACAATTCTGAATTTCATTGTTTTGCTTTCCTCTATTCTTTGTCTGTAATGATTTTTTTGGGAACAAAACAAACGAAAGTAGTAACTCTAGACAATGGGATATTTGTAGGGAGTATTCTTTGCTTTAATGATTGATTACATACAATAAAAGGAGGTCATTATTGTGTGGTATCCTTTTTTTCGTTATGTGAGGGAATTAGTGTGGACTGCTATTTTTTGTACCAGTGTGAATACATAAAAACAAAACACTGGTCAGTGAACAAAAGAACATTCTTTTCGACAAATTCTTTTTCTTCTCTGGGCGTAACAACTAAAGAATGATTGTTACTTATAAGATTAGTGTGTTATTTTTAAATAACATTGAGTCATTATGATCAAAATTCCAAGAAGTATATGTGAATATAATTACATTTCAAAACATGTGTATATGACAGTATGCATTGCTACCATACAGGTATTAAATTGAACATGAGATATCAAAAGTAAGTGATCATAAACAACAGTGAATACTCATGATTCATATTTTATGTGTATTCATTGTGCTTCAGTGGTTTACTGGTAGAATACTCTCCAACCACGCACATGGTACGGGATCTGATCCTCGGCCGACTCACTCATAAACCTCGCTAATCCGGTAGTGAGGATGATAAATAGGGGAGGGTGGGTGTGAGTCTAGAAATTCTACAACGTAAAAACAAAAATAAACATTACTACTACTATTGAAACTAACAGCTGAAGGCTGAAGATGTCAAAACCAGGGTCGGAAAGGCGAGGCAGACATTCATCACCCTAAGATCAGTCTGAAAATCTTGTGCACTCCGCCTCAGCATAAACAACAGCATACGGATTTTCAACACAAATGTCAAGGCATTCAGTCAGTCACTTCTTCTGTATGGGTCAGAGACTTGGTTCATTAGGCAAGAAAGGAGTTTCCAACGGGTTACTGAAGACTTTTATCAACGGCTGTCTTCTCTGGCTCCATACGATAGATCAGATATCCAGAAGCAATTAGCAACAAGCAACTATTGTGTAGCAAATATTTAGAAGGAAATGTAGATGCTCTGGATACACCCTGAGGAGGTCATTGGGTGACATCCCCTGCTTGGCCATCGGTCGATTGGAACTCGGGTAGGAAAAGACGAGTTGGGTGTCCGAGGGTGACATGGAGGAGACTGTGTGGGTCGGAGGAGATAAAAGTTTATGGGCAGTTGTGCGGCCGGATGAAGAGGAGTGCAGAAAACAAGGTGGAATGGAGGTGTGCTGTTGAAGCCTTATATCCCACTCAGAATTCAAGGGAAAAATTACAATAATATGTATACAGCCGACCGAAAGGTAATATGTAAGACAGTAAGACAGAGTTTAATGGTTCGATAGCAAGCTAGTGGCTGAACATTTTTCTTTTGCACACAAAGTTTCGGAACTTTTTGATTTATACTGAGTATCTGTAATCAAATGAAAACAAAAGATAGGAAGTAGACCACAACAGTTGTTATTCTAAATGTATCAGACACATCAGACAAGGTCACAAGAGTGCTCAAAAAAATGCAACATCAAAGTCTTCTTTGAAACACATTAGGGACACATTAAAAGGCAACCTTGTTATTTCGGATGACAGTGACCAGGAATGAAATCCAGGATGGGCGTTTCGTCCTCCTTGGGACTCGTCATCCGCAAGTGCCTGGACTCCCAATAAATGATGGTTCGTGTCTAATTGGGAACAACATTACTCACTGGTGATTGCGGGTAGTTCGTCCAGCTGACCAGTCCAAAGTGGAACGAAATACGCATCCTCAGCTCCACTGGAAGTCATCTTCCACCAGTATAACATCACGTTAAACCTCAGACATCTTCGAAGTGTCCATATTAGGAGCAGACATATCAATACAGACAGGGAATTTCGAGTGAATATAACCAATGGAGGGGAAACTCAAATTAACCTAAAAGCACTTTAGTTCTTGTAAAACACCAAATTCTAAAGGATTCACAGTCTAATTGTGTTTATAAAATAAAATTCTTAGAATATAGTGACTGTTTATATATAAACAAAGTTCAGAAGAAATGAACACCGTGTAGCCTCTATTTAACCACCAATGAGTCGACTGGAACCAGAAGAGCTTTAAAAATCACCGGCGATAGGCCTATACGTCACACAATCAGACCATCGGACTTATTTTGATAATCCTTAAAAAAATTATTGGGAAGTAGAATTTCAAAAATCATGACTGAAATCTCACATCAGATGCATTTCACACATAAATGGAATCCGTATCGGGAATCACGAATTATTTGACCTGGATCCAACATACACACACACACACAGGTGTGAAACAATAAAATCAACAGAAATGTCATAGGCATTTTCGTTGTGTAAACACATACTGGTTTTATAATTCATACACCTTATCAAATTCAGCAATCTGAACATGGTATGTTATTTGATCATTTAACAATGCAGAACTACCTCATTCAGAACTATAATCAAGTTAATGGTGACAAGCTGAAATTTTTTAAATTCTGGTTTAGTGTTACTGTAATAAAGCTATTAACAGCACTAAATAGTGAGAAGTGAGTAAAATCTCAATAGTTGTGTGGTGTAGTCAGTCCTGTTCTCTGAATTGGATGGCTTATGTTCTAAACTTTCGTTTTGTTTACTATTCATCGGGGAATACAAATTTGTTTTCATTGTAGGTAAGAATTATATTTAATCATGGTTTTTATGCAAACAGAGACCACAAAAAAATAAACTATACAATAAGTAAACAATACTAATGTCATTATTGCTGTTACGATATGATGAGTACAGCAATCTCCTGTCAGATTTCTGTGGTCTCAACAAGCAATTGAGAACCGGAGCCTGTATTCCAACAGAACAAACGAAATACTTTACAAAAATAATATTATTAATAATAATAATAATAGTAATAAAATTCAAAACAGTATCAGTGAGAAAAATTTCACAATAACATAGGCTGATTAGTGGGCGTCTATAAAAACTGCTGAAACCTGATTGGCTGGTTCGTTTGCCTAATAAATTTCAGTATTATTTATACAACTTGAATTCTAACTGATAGATTATCAAGGTAGTCTATTGCTGCGCATAGGAAATTTTAGTTATCGTAATAAATTAGAGTCGGTGGCGTAGCGGTTAGAACGCTCGCCGACCATACACATGGTCCGGGGTTCGATCCCCGGCCGACGCACTCCTTTACCTCGCTAAACCAGAAATAATGCTAGTGAAGAGGAAAGCCTGGGCATGAGGCTAGCAACCCCATCCTGTAAAATAAACACTGCTACAGAAACTTCAAGCCACTAGTTTGTTTGAGGCCCTATGTTCCACTGGGGAACGTGAAGGAAAAAAAAATCTGAGATCAACTTTCTGAAGTGTTTTATTAAGTGAAAATATTTGCGAAAACAGTGAAACGCTTAGAACTCACGACTGAATTCTAATTTATGAATTTATTATTATTATTTTGTGTCCTTGAGTTCCGAGTCGAACACATACCTTCAACAACACATCTCCATTTTATCCTGTTCCCTGCAGTCCTCTTCATTTAGCCACACGATCTCCCATAATCTCTCATCTCCTCCCCATACGATCTCCTCCATGTCACACCCGACGTTCCATTCGTCGGGGGTGTCATTTTTCACTCACCTTCCACTTGACGACCTGGCACACGATTTCACTCAACGTTCTCTTAATCGAGTGTCCTTTCCATCTCTATTTTATTCTCATATATGTTGAATAGTAGGTCCTTGATTGATTCTTTCCTAGAGTCTCTTGTTGCTTACTCTCTTTGGACATCTTATCTTCAGTATGGAGCCAGCCAACGCAACCGGTGGTAAAAGTCTGCAACCTGTTGAAAATGTTTCTCGTGATGAACGCGTTAACTTCCTGAACCATTTAGAAGAAATGATTGACTTGACAGTGTTGTTGAAAATAAGAATTTCATTCTTGTTGCTTAGGCAAGGGGCAGACGACTTCCAAACTGACTTCAAGGATGATGAAGGTTTGTGTTACCTTTCCGATCCTGGTTTTGACATCCTCATCAGTGCCGTGTGCCTGTAGTTGAAACAACGCTGGCTGCCTAGATAAGTGGAAGAAAGTTACCTCGCTCAAATTTCTCCTGTTGATAGTAATTGGTACTGGTTGTTCTTTTTGGTGCGTAGGTATCTTCATCGCCTCTTTCTCTTCCCTGTGTCACGTCTTCTCTGCTTCTTCAGCCAGTTTGTTTGTTTTCACCTGTGAGTCTTCAAGTTTGTGCGAAATTAAACATAAACGATTCGCGAAGTCCAAATGTTCTAGAGTCATCTTATCGTTCCAGCTTATTCCTGTCTCCTTACTTCCCACAGTTTGACGCGTAATCCGGTCCACCACAATTAGGAATATCACTGGTAATAGTATTCAGCCTTATCTTACTCCTGTCTTCTCTTCATACGCCTCAGTGAGTTTCCCGTTGTGAATCACTTGACATGTGATGTTGTCATAAAGCTGTTAAACGGGGTTGGTAAAGATTTGAATCACTCCACAGCTCTGAATTATCTCACAAATTATTTCTTGGTCAGCGTTGTTGAAGACCCTTTCAAATCGATGATGTTAAGGCAGAGATTTGACTGCCATTCTATGCTCTGTTTGATGATGATGCGTAGAGTTGCTATTTGATCCGCACATAAGTTGCTTCTCGTGAATCCTCATAGATTGGAACTAGCTGAAACTGGAGTCAACATATTAAGACATTAGGTGTTGCAGTACAAGAGTTTATGTTTCAAAATTACACTTATGTTGCTGCGTTAACAGGTTAATTTAACTGGACCATTTCGTGTCTAGTGCAGACAATCAGGATAAGCTGTCTCATCAGTAATGTGGAAATGTATATTACATGGCATCGTTTTGTACAATAAAGTTACCATTACTATTAGAGGCTTATATTTCTGTGGTTCAGTGATATAGAGGATACTGAGTGATAATAGCCATATAAAGTGTTTAGTTAAGGTGTCTCATGGTGTTCACCGTATCTAGTATTTAGCTTTTACTCTCGAAGATCATATCCCTCATCTATGAGCAAAAATTTAAATATTTTTTCACATCATGTAATGTTGTAAATCAAGCACTGAAATGTTGGTGCAAGAGTTTAGTAACACTTGTGCAACTTCTGCTTGCGTACATTCACCGAGTATTGTAAATTAAACTGATGCACTTATGCATCATAATTCCCAGGAATAGGCTCATCTGACTCGTATATTATTTTTATAGAATTTCAAGCCAACATGACTAGTTAAGTTTGATGCGACTTGATACTTTGCTTGCCGTGGACAACAGCATGATTCCACGCCAGTTGTTGCAGAGGCCTTAGTTGTCCTTCTTTGGTAGTCTGACAACAGTGACCACAAAAACATGAATGTTGAAAGTTTAATTCACCATGAAGTTCGGTAGTCTTGAATCTTATCCTATAACAGGTTGTTGTTGGTAAATTTGCCAGTAGAATGAAATATTTATGAAGTGCTTCTTGTTCTTCAATACTTTAGGTATGATAAGGTTAATTTCAGGTCAGTTGTGAGGAGAGTAGCTTGCAGTCGCGCTATGTCGTGAATTGACTGAAGTTAAAATTCATGGGCTGGCTATTGGATCGAGTCCCAGTGGCTTAATGGTCTACGAGCTAGCTCGCCTTGTAACAGGTAGGTCCTGGGTTGGGACCCCTGTGATGGGTGCGTACTGTGAAGAATCCTGTGCCAGGACGAAACAGCTGTCCAGTACTCTCAGGTTTTCCAATGGTTCTCTAACTGATATCAATTCATGATGAAATCCTGTAGCCATTCAAAATATTAGTTTTATTAAAATTTACTGACCCTTACATACAAACACACACACACACACACGTGCGCAACCACATCAACCATCACTTCGAAGAAGAAGAAGAAAAGCTTAAGTGAATAATAATAATAAGAATATTTTAACAAAGTTTTACCCTGTGATTATTTTTCGACACTATTATTATATAAAAGGACATTCATACTCTGTAATTTTAGAAATCCTGTCCACTTCAGTCATACAGATCTGTCTGCGAAACAAGAGATCAGTTGATTAGTTCAAAAAGAATAATCGATACCGTGTCTATTTGTCAGCAATACTCTATAGAATTATACCGATGACGTAATTGGCTGGATATTTTGTATAATAATTTTTATTCATATTCATTTCATGAGTTCCCAATGAATTGTAGTCCAGCAGCAGCACATTTCCAGTGCACTTGGAAGCCTTAGTCTTTCTTGCACTCGTCAGCTAGACGTATCTGCAGCCTTGAAGGGACTTTTTGTCCCTTCTGAGATTCAAACCAGGGTAATTTCATGAGCACTACAGTAAGAGACTTTACCAGTGAGCTATTAAGGCTCCGGATCGACCATATGTATTGGGTACTTCGACTGGACACTGGGTAGTAATTAACATTATGTGTTTGATGCAGACTCAATTCTATCAGTCGAGTTTGCAATGTGGCCTACCGCGAGCCTGAATAATTCGGTAGTAACAACTCTGACTGCCGTACTCGTGGGATCACCGGGTCTGAATCTCAGAAGAGCCATGGGTTCCTTCAAGATTGCAGGTGTGCCTTGCTGACTGTCGATTGCCAACAAGCACGAAACCTAGGTCTAATTTTTGCTACCGACTCCCTCCAGCCATCAAATAACAACCTAAGACCTGATACATTTGCATCACCAGCTCATATGGAAGCGTTCTAGAAGTATATTATTGTTGTTATTTTATTATTGTTCTGTTCCACTGGGTTTCCAGTGGAACATAGGGCTTCAGCAACACATTTCCACTTTTTTCATACTGAAACCTGCACTGAAGATGTTGTTTAGAAGGACGACGAAAGCTTCTCAGTTAAATCAATCAGCTCAGAGAACACAATTAATTCAACATCTCCACTTTCTTCTGTTATTTTTATAAATTTTTTTATTTTATTATAGCTTGACTCCATATAGTATTTTTGATACAAGTATGAAAATTTCAGCATGTGACATCGATAGCCCAAATTTTGCAGGCCGACCAGTGATATCGGGTGTGCGTCGGTTGGGGATCGAAACCCAGACCATGTGCATGGTCGACGAGCGCCCTAACCTCTGTACCAACGACGCACAAGCGCTCCCGCGCTGGGAGTCGAACCTGGGCCGCCTGGGTGAAAGCCAGGAATCCTAACCGCTATGTTCTGCTCTCCTCTTTAACTGGGTCCACGATTGCCCATAATCTCTCATCTCCTCCTCGCACAATCTCCTGCATGTCACCCTCTCATATCCAACTCGTCATTTTCCATTCGGATTCTAATCAAGAGTATGGCGCACGTTGTCATTCAACGGTCTTTTCAGTGTATGCCTAATCCATCTTCATCTTCTTCTGCACATATGCTGACCGATAGGTTCCTGGCTAGTTTGTTCCCATATTTTCTTGTTGCTAATTCTTTCTGACCGTCTGATCTTCAATATGCAGAGTAGGCAACCTGTTAGAAATGGTTTTTGTGACGCCCTCCTCCCCCCCAAGTTTCTGACCCATATAGAAAAACTGACAGACTTAACATTGTTGTTGAAAATTCCAATTTTCTTCCTGTATGCTGATTAGTGCAGAAGATTTACAAACTGATTTCAGATTGCCTTTCCAACTCTCGCTGGTTTTGATATCTTTATCCATCCCTCTGTCTATGTTTGAAATGATGTTGGCTGCCTAGATAAGCGAAGGAGATGACCTCTTTCAAATTTCTCTCGTTGATAGTGATTGGTGCTGGTTGTTGCTGATGTTGCTGTTGGTTAAGTGTTCTAGACTATATAAAACTTCAATCCACAATGATTATCAAATGTATCTGCTATCTTGATTCTCTATTTATTGAATTGAAATTTTCAAATTCTTTTTTATTTACCTGATTGTAGGCGCTAAATTCTGTCAGAGGGAGAGAGAGAAATAGAAGAAAAAAAGTAAGTACTTTTTTTATTTCTCTGTCAATAAAGTGATAAAGTTGAAACATATTGGAAACAGATGTTCACTTATCAAAACACCATCCAGCTCTAGTTGTTTTGTTTGTGTTTTTTCTTCAGCTGCAACACGAAAATATGAAAAGAAGTGAATGAGAATAATCAATTAATCACTATGGCAATTTGAAGAAATCTTCGGTAGTAACTTTTGGTGTATCTCATTTACACCGAAAACTAACCGCCTTCTCGATGTCCACTCATCAACCCATGGTCGCTTCGTCCAAGCACGAAACTGCAAAGTATTGATTTAATTATTTGTCATCATTATTCGATTCCTTTATGTTCCCATTGGAACACAAGACTTCAAGCTTGAGCCTTGAAGTCTCGGTATCAGTGGTGTTTTTCTTTTTCACTGAGTGGGTTTACTAGCCTCACATCCAACCTTCCCTCTTTGTTGGCCTCACAACCGGTGAGGGAAGTAAAGGGGTGCGTTGTGAAGTAGCAATTTTTAATTTGAAAATTTAATTTATGATATCACCAGTTCATCCAAGTAGCTAGCCAGAAATCGGGTGAATTAGACTGGGTACACGGGTGATAAACTCGGCTCCAGATTAACGAAACAGCTGTCCAGTGTTTTCAGACCATCACTTCCAACTGGCTAGCAAACATTATTGTTTAATGTGAGTCGTATACAACGACTCATCTCAGTCAATCAGCAGCATATGGTTTTATGAAGTTTATCTTTATCGCAAGCTAAAGTTAACCGGAATTCTTCGCCAGTACTTTAAGGCTTGACTGCTCGATGAGCTGCAGCCTTAAATAGTCGAAATGGTGCTCTTTTTAAGCACCTTACAAATTCTATCACTATCATGTAAACACTGGACAAATAACTGTCTGTAGGCAGATTATTCTCTAATCGACTTCCCTTAATCCTTCTGCTTCTGCTTCTTCTTCTTCTGCCTAAAAATAACCTATTCCAAGTGAATTTAAACCACAATATAATTATTAGTTTTATGCTTAAATAAAAATTACTGGTTTTTATCACTGTTTATCTCAGCGGACAAATTGAATCATATAAATCAAAACAAGACAGTTTTCTCCTGAATAATCTACCTGTACCTGTACATTGAATGCATAATATACCTTTTTCTTGCCAGAAGTAAAACAACATTAGGACACTATAATTATCACTATTACTAGTAATAATAATTATTAATTACGTAGGTTAGAATTTACTATATTGCTATATTATCAGTACAAAAAGTAGTATATTATTTTCACCTAGCTTATTTTTTTATGGTTAAAAGAATAATAATATATATAAATTTAGAAATCACTGGGGCATGAAGTTATAAAAATGTTGCTAGTAGATTGACTAAGACAGTAAGTTTTGACTGAAGCGGTGAGTGATACGAATCTGTAACTCGCTGCACTCATAAATTCCATCAAGGTTACAGATATAAGTCTAGGTTCAAGGTCTCCATCCGATTCTGTTAACTCCGTCAGTTGGCTGTGTTCTGATTACTTGTAATCTGGTTACCATCAGTCCTGTTTTGTTTTGTTTTTCCACAAAGAAGTAGTCATTGACTTTATTTTCTATACTGATTAGTTTCCGCACTGCTAAAGTCGATCATTGGTTGGTTGATTGATTAGTTTAAATCCCATGATTTCTAGAATTTCTCATTTCTTCTATACCTGAAAGTACTTTTCTGTTGCTTTACACTCCAAGTGGAACATGGGGCTTCAAGCTGCAGCTTTGAATTGTTTTTGTACGAGGTGGAGTTGTTAGCCTCACGCCCAACCTTCGCTCTTTACCGGGCTTACTAACAGCTAAGCCAGGTTTAGGAGTGAGTCGACTGGAGATTGAAACCCTCACTACGTGCATAGCTGGCGAGTATTATGGCACTGAGCTACTGATTGAAAGTGCAGTCTAATAGAAAATCTCAATAGGTATTCTGTTGTTATTCCATCTGTTTCTTTGACTGCCTGTATATCGATAAATCAATGGACTCATATCATGATGTCTGACACGAGAACATCGTGTTCTTTGCGGCTGCAGACACATCTTGCTGTTCGGTTCTAATAGACACCAAACCTAATTCCAAAACTTCCTACCGATTGCTTATAACCATCTAACATCAATATCTGCGTTCTACTGACTGCCAGCCTGTAAACTTAACTTCCCGAAATTTTACCACTGACTGTAACGCTTGTAAGAAAACACGTATAAGACAAGAAACAACTAACTCTTGTTGACTATTTCGGAAGATTAATTTATGTTTATAAGAACTGATAAAACGGTTTAGGCTAATGTCAGTAACTGCTAAAGTGATAAGTTCACAATTCATTACCCGTGATGATCAGTTATGGTATTTATAAGAATCTAACAGAGTTTATATTAAAATGAACCATTTTCCTATTCCTTCACGTTCTGAATGGAGCATAAGGCTTCAAGCTAGAGCTTTTAAGCGTATGTAGCAGGGGTTTTATTTTTAAGGCGTAGGACTGCTAGCCTCACGCCTAACCTTCCCTCTTTGCTGGGCTTATTGTCGGCTAGGCGAGACTGAAGAGTGTGTCGACCGGGAAGCGAACCCCGAACCACCTGCGTGGTTGGCGAGTATTCTACCGCTGAACCACTCACTGGAGCACAAAGTGAGTGGTGAATAAGCTTATTTCACTAAAATATTGCGTTATTTACTATTGGCTTTTACTAATACTGAAAATTGACCTCGGAATAAATTGGCCAAAATGTTCAGAACATCAGGAAAAATTTATCAATCGGAAAACATTATACGATTGACATAACAAAAAATAACTGACATTAATTAAATATAAATTAATAAAGCATGATGAAATAAGTTAAATTGTTAAAATATCTCTATACTGTCTTCATGAAAAATTTACATAAAACGGAAAAAGGTCTAAGGCGAGGGAATTTAGAATCGATTTGATTTTTGAGACAGTTAGTCGCTCTGATAAATTTAAATAGGGCATTAGGGAAGATAAATGTGGCAAGATGATATCATTTCATAGTTCCCCTCCACAATCGCTTTAGAAGCAGTATGGTTCACAGAAGTAAAATAAAATTACTCAGTTACATGAAACAAAAGTGAGTATAAACGATGAAAGGCCCGCACGAGCGACATAGTAATCGATGGGCTACGGCGTATACATTGAGTTTTATTAGTTAATGGTTATCCTGAAAACTTCATCGTATGTCAAAGTGAGGGGAGAATACCACTTGAAAAGACAGCTTCTAAACCATTCAAGGATGATCAAATTATGCAGTTGACAGCTCAAAGGCTTCGGTCAGCTATCAAGCTAACACTCTACGCTGAATCCCTTTTCCTTCCATTTCGAACATTTTCAATTCCTGTGCCTACAATTAAGGGTCTAAATTCTGTGGACTGTACTTCACATTTTACTTACAAGTTCACCTGCACTTGATTATTATTATTATTATTTCCTTTAATTCCTACAGGAACATAGGGCTTCAGTCGTGCGTCTCCATTGCGTTCGGTTCTCTGCTAGAGTCTTCACCTGGCTCCAAGTCTGCCCAAATGCTTTCATCTCCTCTTCACATGACCTCCTCCAAGTCACCCTCACCCTTGCACTGACGATCAACTCGCCGCTTCCCTCTCGGGTTCCACTCGAGCAACGGCTTGTCTAGTGATGTCACTTGATGGTTTCCTCAGAGTGTGGCCAATCCATCTCCATTTCTTCCTGCCTATTTGTTTCACAATTGGTTCCTGATTGATTCGCTCCCAGAGATCCAACTCTGTTGCTGATCTTTTCTGGCCGGCCATCTGATCTTGAGTATTGAGCGAAGACAACTGTTAATGAAGGTCTGTATTTTGTTTGAGGTGCTCTTCATGACGCGCCAAGTCTCTGGTCCATGTAGTGAGTAGCACTGACTTCAAATTGGAGTTGAAAATCCGGATCTTATTTGCGATACTGAGTGCTGAGTGTTGACCTCCACACAGGTTTGAGATTAGTAAAAGTTTGTCTTGCTTTACCGATTCTTCCTTTGATATCCTCGTCAGTTCCGTTGGCCTGTAGTTGAAACGATGCTTTCCAGGTGGGTATGTAGGTAAAAGAGGTTGTTTCTTTCAGGTTCCTCCCATTTATGCTTATTGATGTCTGTTGTTGTTGTTCTTGCCCAGGAATCTTCATCACCTCTGTTTTCTCGATGTTCACCTGAAGTCTTATCTTCTCTGGATGCTTCTTCTGCCAACTTGTCGCTTTTCACTTGCATATCTTCGAGTTTGTGGGAAATCAGACATACATCATCGGCGAAGGCCAGATCCTCCAAGTTTTTTGTTAGGGTGAGGTGATATGCATTTAGGTATAACCAATAGAATATTCCGATGTCGTTGAAAAGAACATGTTTGAAAGTTGTTATTAAGACACAGAAAATCCAGATGTAATTGACCTGAATAAAATCCAGATCATCTGTTGCAAAACGTTTACTAATGATTGGTCATAATATTAATGACTGTTTCTCAGTTCTTTCATATAACCCTAATTCAAGGTTATTAAAGATGATGGGAGCACTTTGGATTAACCAAATGCAACTCAAACTATATGTACAAAAAACAATAAACTTAAACCATGACCTACCATGGACTACTTAACCTGCTTAAATATGATTGGTGATTAAAATGTACTTTTTTTATTTGATTTGCCAGCTATTAAGGAATCAAATAATTTCAAAGGGAGATTTCAACACCGACCGAGATCGATCAGCGAACCAAAGAAAATCAGGGGGCACTAGACAGCTGTTTTTTTCTAGTCAAAGAGTGTTCAACCGTATGCTCTCAAGATGCCATCACCGACCGAACCTATGGCATTCAGGTTATGAAGAATGCACACTGCCAGTTAGCTATCGGATTAGAATTATATGTCCTATGGGTTATAATTCTCGTCGATTCGCGTTAATATCATTTTACTCAACTTTCGATCATTTGGATTACACTACAGAAAAATACCTTACATTTAATCTATATAGTGAGAATGAGGAAAAGAATGCTAGTAAACAAAAAAGTCCTATCGACTACACGAAACAATTCTTGACAACTGGTTACATTCTGGATGGAGATTCTAAAGTCCCAGTGAATAAGAGTGACCAGTGGAGTGCATACAGTTGGCTGTGGGGATAGATACTCTCGTATAGCATAGTGGTTGTGTCATATAACGGAGTGACTTAATGCAGAACTGCAGCTTATTGGCCACTAGTTCTGTTTCTGCCAATGAGCATGGATGTACGCCACTAATAATAATAATTATTATTCCCTTGCGTTCTGAGTGGGACATACGGCTTCAACAACACATCTTCACTTTCGTCCACGATTGACCAAATCTCTCATCTCTTCCTCACACGATCTCTCAATGTCACCCAAGCACCGACGACCCATTCGTCGCTTCCCGTTGGGATTCCACTTGAGTAATGTTCTGCATTGGGTACGATGTCATTCGACGGTCTCCTCAATATGTATGCGTGATCCATCTCCATCCTCTCCTACATATCTGCTGAGCGATCGGCTCATGGTTGGTTTGTTGCAAGGCAGAGTTTCTTGTTACTATTTCTTTCTGCTCGGTTGGCCATTTGATCTTCAAGATGGAAACAGCGAAGTCAGCTGTTGGAAAAAGTCTGAAACTTATTGGAAATCCTGTCACGACACGCAGTGCAAGTTTCTGACCCACATAGAAGGACTGACTGACTTCACATTTGTGTTGAAAATCCGAATCTTGTCCATTATGCAGCTGAGTGAGGCAGAATATTTCCAAACTGGTTTCAGGTTGGTGAAGGTGTGTGCGTACCTTGCCTTTCTGATTCTGACTGGCTGACTTTGTTGTCTTCATCCGTTCGACGTGTCTGTGGTTGAAACGATGCTGGTTGCCTAGATAAGTGAAGGAGGTAACCTCTGTTGAATCTCTCCCGTTGGTGGTGATTAGTGCTGGCTGTTGTTGCTGTTGGTTGATTATCTTCATCACCTCCGTCTTCTCTGTGTTCACCTGCAGTCCTGTTTGTGCTGCCTCTTCTGAGAGTTTATTGGTTTTCACTTGCAAGTCCTCAAGTTTGTGTGACATTAGACATAAATCATCCACGCGCGAAATCCAGATCTTCTAGAGTCTTCTTATCGGTCGTCCGGCGTATTATGACTCCTCGCCCCCGACAGTCTGTACGCTACTACAGGGTCCTAAACTAGGATGAAACGTATATCAGGCGCTTCCATTCCAAATACAATCATCACTGCCGTAAATGGTATCAATCAGTCAGCCTAAAACAATGTGAATAAAGCAAGAACAACAGTTTGTGCAGAATAAGATGGTACCATCATTTATTTCTTTAACTTCTAATCACCTACGCACAGCCTAAATACTGGCAAATGTTACATGGTGCCGGTTGACAGGAGGCTCTAAACTTAATGCACAGTGCTCAGAAAATCACACTTATATAGTTCTTCCTCAGAGAGTTCAAGTTTAAACAAAAATTATTGTTTGCATACAATGTCCAAGGAGTGAAGTAATAAAGACAACAGGTGATTAAGATGATGAGTGACTAATAAACTGAGTAGCAATATGGTGAGTCCAACTCAAATCATAGAAGGAAAACAAGCAACATTACACTATATCAAAGGGAGGGGGTGAAGTTAAAGCCAAAGATTACGTAATCACATGAAAGAGAAAGTAAAGACATTCAGCTACCAGGGCAAGGAAAGACAGATAACTGCTTCTTCCTGGGTTTCAGGAGTTTGACAGCGATTGCTTCAGCAAACTTAAGGAGAATTGAACTATTTTGTCTACTAATAATTTTTTAAGGGATTTTGCGATATCCACCTCATAACACATATTTATGAGAAGCCTGGTAATGGCACTATTGGAAGTGTTTGTTCCCCTGAGACGTAGGCTTTTTGGTACATGTTCAGAAAAAAGGTTTGTCCTTCTTTCTGTTCTCCTAATATAACTGCCACTGCAGATACATGTAAATTTGTATACACAGTTAGAGTTAACATGAGAAGGGTATCTGTCGACTTTTGATTGCACCAAAGAGCATGTTGTCCTATAAACGGGAACCAACTTAGGTGCACGATAGGCTGTGGTTAGTGATGTACTCAATCTTCTGTTGACTACTGTTGCAATATTTTCACCTTTAAAATAGAGTTGAGTGAAGTTAGGCTTTTTTCCCCACACTGTGATTTGTTTGGCGTTTGAGCTTTCATGTAATTATCATAGGAATAGGTTTACACAATATGCACAATTTTCAGCGTAGTTTACTGTAGAATATTTTCTTTTCATCCAGAAGTTTCAAGTAAAACAGCCATCTCCAGCATATCATATGACGTAGTGCTGTTCGATCTGAAGAATAAAATAACCCTTTATGGTATTTCCCACGGTAGGCGGCAAACCAATTAAAAATGTGCATGCGTACGTTCGCCGACCCACGAAGATAATTAAATGAATTGGCAGAAGTTAGAATTCAAGGACCATTGGATCGGGTCCCAGTGGCTCAATGGTCTACGAGCTCGCCTTGTAACCAGAAGGTCCTGGGTTCGAATCCCGGTGGGTGCGTACTGCTGGAGAATTTCAAACTAGGACGAAACAGCTGTCCAGTACTCCCAGGTTTTCCAGTGGTTCTCTAACTGATGTCAGCTCATAATGAAATCCTCCATGCAATTAAATGATTACAACAAAAGCAATTAGAGGAAATAAGATGCATTGTCTGGGATGGAAATTCAGGTAGCTCATCGAACCAAGCAGACCAGCGTTCCTATCTTCCGTGCTTGTTAACGAATTTCTTACTCACCTTTTGGCTTAATTACTTAACTCCTATACCAGTGTATGCCTACACTGATTTTCGTTTAAACTTGAAGTTTCTGGGTAAAAACTATATAAGTGTAATTTTCTGACCACTGGCCATTCAGTTTTGGAGCCTCCTGTCAACCCGCATCATTTAAAATTTGCAAGCATGTTAAAATCTTTCTTTAGATAAACTTAATAATTCCTTTAGGCTGTGCGTAGGTGATGCGAAGTCAATGAAATAAATGATGGTACCATCTTATTCCACACAAACTGTTGTTCTTGCTTTATTCAAATTTATAAAGGGGATGTGTATAAGCGTATGAAGTTACTACATAAATGTCTCAGACTGTCTAACAAATAATTTAGGAAATGTTTTGTTTCTTTATAAGTTACTGACGAAATAGTATACCCAGTATTTATGAATTTAGGCTTTAGACACAGGTGGAAAACATTCTGATAATAACAAAACATTTGCATATTAGTGACGATACAGCTTACCTCCTATTGGTCAAAATATGATTTTTATTATTTCATTCTCCATAATTTAACCTTGCCCTAGTTTAAAATGAATCACGAGACAAAATAGGTGAAGGTCGTTTTTGCAACTGTCACATGCTAACGACCTTAACAATTGAGTGATGTCAACATTTACCATTATTGTTTTATTAAAAGGCTTTCCTTTTTTGTTTCTACTAAATTTTATGCTCACTTGAATGTAAAGAGAGTTAGATTTTCAGTTTAGTAAATTAGTAAATGCCCTGTTCTAATTTTTTCTAAAATAAAAATAATTGGTTTTTCTTCTTGCACATAGTGAGCTACAAATATTTTACGTCGTTTAAATATTCAAGTAGTCAGGACTGCCTATTAAACAGAGTTACACACTTGACTAGAATCTAAATAATGGCAGTTGTAAATGTAACTTTTTTTGAAGAAAAAAAAAGAAAAGCATTCAGTGTAATTATTTTTTTTTCTCTAGAATCTATAATGTCAGAATTGACTAGGAGGAGGAAATGGAAACTAGTAAATTTACGTCAAATAGTATTGTGTGATACTTTTGTTTGTCTGGTGTTTATATTAGACTAAATTAAATTGTCTAAAGCTTTAATCGATGAACAGGTTAACACTAAAACATGCTTTTATTATGACGCTTGATTTAATAAAAATCCAGTGAGTTTTTTTAGCTGTAGAATACTCGCCAACCACGTCTCACGCGGTTAGGCGTTCGATCCCCGGCAGGTGTACTCCTCCTTAACCTCACTAAGCCCTTAGTTAGCCCGCTAAAGAGGGAAGGTTGGTTGTGAGGCTAACAGCCACACGCAGTAAGAAATGAACGCCATTGCTACCGAAACTTCACAGCTCAGGCTTGAAGCCCTATATTCCACTCGGAATCGAATAAAAATAAATGAATCCAGTCATAGGTAGCCAGTTGTCGTGACTACGGATGATTAATCTACTGTGAAGTAATTTCGCACCAGAACAGAGTAGGATATTTCAGCTTCGGTATAGTTTTGACCAAAAAGGCTTAGTAATTCCTATTTCCCAAAGTGTTCAGATCCCCTTGAGTTGTATCTCCTAGAAAATGAGTACTACTGCTAGTAAAGTGAACAATGCTGCTGATTTCAAACCTGATGTTTATTGAGACAAAACACATTGAGCATTAACAAGGTGGCAAACTTTAAAACGTGACTTCACTGTTTACAAATAATTCTATTCATTTTGAAATAAGCATGCTTTCTTTTCTTTCTTATCTGCTGTCTATCACTGCATTCTTTTCAGCAGTTTTACCTTGTTCGTGTATTTCTTCTTCTGAGACTTTTCTGAAGATGATGCTCTCTATACAGCTTTTTACAAGAGTCACATGCCACACTAGTCTACTTTTACTTATTTCTGTTTTAAATACTGAATGTTAACTATGTAATCTGGGTGGGAATAAAAGCTATCGCGAGGTGTTTTCGCGCATGTTATAACAGACGCCATAACAGATATTTCAGCTGTATAATAAAGTCGATAAAGCACCTTTAAAACAGCCTAACGGAACATTTGATATCATTACAGCATTCCTCTAAGCACGTATTACAGAATCAATTACCTGGGGAAGTTCAGTTCGTGATTAACCGCCTTCGCTCCATCTATACAAATATACTAAGACGAAATAGCGGAAAGTCATAATAGACAACACTTGACATTTTTTAAACATTTTTGATTTCAATTCACTTATAAAACAATCTTTAATAATTTTGTAATTCATCCACTTCAACTCTACCCCTTATAACATTTTAATTATCGTTATTCTTATCACTTATATGTATATTGACTGAGCAATTATTTAGTGCCACTTAATAACCTTTTTTCTGTAATATAAATACGACTGTACAGCTTGAAAATGAAGTCGTTGAAAAGAAATTTCTTCGCTGAACAAAAATGTGTGTTTTTACTTATTAATAATATACTTCTCAATTCCGAAATTACTGGTTCATTTAATCGACTAAGCTGAGCAGATATTAGTATGAAGTGACATTTTCTGATAAAAGTGCAGCAAATATAACGCAATTCAGGAGAATAATGCCGCCGATAATATGTACATCAGGAAAAAAAAGAATTTTTCATGCAAAATTTCATTTAAAGAGCACAAAAAATACAACTTGTCATTAAATCACCATAGCAACGGACTATGATGCTACAATTAACGGGCATATGCAATAAAGCCACTCTAATTTCTAGCAAAGTTAACTTGCTGAGCTTTCGTTTCCGCCTACTTGTATGGGTAGAAAAGAAAGCGGTTAATTAGCATGTGAATTTCCTCAGGTAGTTGGTCTCATACGATTTTGTATCATGAGCTTAGAGGGATGCAGTGATCATATGAAATGTTCCGTTAGGCTGGTTTAAAGGTGCTTTATCGACTTTATTATACAGCTGAAATATCTGTTATGGAGCTTGCTATAACATGCGCGAAAACACCTCGCGATAGCTGCTACCCTCACCCTCTTTATTCGCATATATTTGTTTCAATGTATTTCTGTCATAAATACATGTAAAATAGACAATAATTTTTTAAGTATTGGTTTTCTAGGGATTTTGTTTGGTTGGTTGGAGGATTTCATCATGAGCTGAAATCAGTTAAACAGCCACTGGAAAACCTGTGAGTACTGGACAGCTGTTTCGTCCTAGCTCGAGACTCCTCATCAGTACGCACCCACCACAGGGATTCCAACCCAGAACCTTCTGGTTACAAGGCGAGCCCGTAGACCATTAAGCCACTGGGACCTAATCCAATGGCCAGTCCATGAATTTTAACTTCTACCAGTTCACGAGATAACGCGACCACTTCTCAATGTCTTCTTCGATGAGTAACTGTCATTATCTTCAACCTGATCACGCCTTCCCACTAGAACTCCAGGTAACTGCTCGTCCCGAACTAGGACGAAACAGCTGTCCTGTACTCCCTAATGGTTTTCCAATAGTTCTCCAAGTGATGTTAGCTCATGATGAAATCCTCTGACCAATTAATTTTTTAGTTGTGTGGTAACAGAATAAATAGTATTTGTGTGACAAACGTGCTAAGCTGAATTCAGTTACAAAATATTGTGAAACGGTGGTGATTAGTCATAATAGATTCGTACAATGTGGGGTAGGAAAAATTAACAAGTCAGTTCTAGGTTATACAAGGTGTCAGGTGAGTGGTTAGTACAATTTTTTTTAAAGAATCATAATAAATCAAGTCAAATCAAGTAAATCACATGGAATAATTCTAAACATTCACCAAGGTCAACAAAGAATGTTCTCCGCGTAACTTCTCTTCAAAGCTGTACAGTTAAATAGTGTTCCAAAAGATGGCGGAAATGCCTAAAAAGGTCCATTGTTAATGTCAGTTTTGAATTACGCATCAGGAAAAGTTTCTTGCAGAAAAACGTCAGTCGTAGGCTCGCGGCGAAGTATGTTTTCCTCAGAAATTTGCAGAGGCGTTTACGAAGGATTTCTGCTTCAATGTTACCTTTGAATTCTAGATTAAGCAGAAGTATCTTCTTCGGGACCCTGATGGAAAACGGTTTTCCGCTTAGGTTCATAGACAAGAATCTCAAACCAAAGAAGACTTTCGAACAAGTTCAATCCGTCCCGAAGAAGATACTTCTGCTTAATATGGAATTCAAAGGTGACATTGAAGCAGAAATCCTTCGTAAACGCCTCTGCAAATCTCTGAAGAAAACATACTTCGCCGCCAGCCTACGACTGACGTTTTCCTGCAAGAAGCTCTTCAGCCAGAACGCGAAAGACAAGCTGTCGCATTGGGCCACTTCAACGTGCATATACCAGTTTACTTGCTCGTGCATAGCTCAGTACATCGGCCGTACCATGCGCCAACTTGAAAAACGCAATCGTTAACACTACTCAGCCTCGCTAGTAAAAGGAAAACAAAAACGTGTATATAATTCAGCATCAGGAAAAATAATGAATGAAATACGAAACTTGATCTTACTGTTAAGTAATTTCATGCATTTATTCCCCTTGATGAATTTAAATAAAGCAAGAACAACAGTGGTTTGTGCAGAATAATATGGTACCATCATTTATTTCGTCGGCTTCTCATCAGCTGCTTACAGCCTAAATAAATTGTGAGGTTTACGTACAGAAAAGTTTTAACATACTTGCAAATTTTTACATGTTGTCAGTTGACAGAAAGTTCCACAGTAAGTGAACAGTGCTCAGAAAATTGCGCTTATATAGTTTTTACACAGGCAGTTCAAGTTTAAACAAAATAGATGTATGCATACAATGGCAAAAGAGTTACGTAATAAAGACGAGAGGTGAGTAAGATGATGAGTAACTAATAAATTTGGTAACGATGTACTGAGTTCAAATCACGTCATAGAAACAAGAGACAAGCAATATTACAGATTTTAAAAAAGAGGGGTGAGGTTAAAGACAAAGATTACGTAATCAGATGAGAGGATAAAGACACCCAGTTACCATGGCAAGGAAAGACTGATAACTGCTTCTTTCTGAACACATAAATCTGGTTTGAAGCGTTTGATAGAGATTGCTTCGGCAAACTTGAGGAGAATGGAGCTCCTTTGTCTATTGATAATTTTAAAGGATTTCTCGATTTCCACCTCATGACCCGTGTCGAGGAGATGCCTGGCGATGGCACTGTTTAAAGAATTTGTTCCTTTTAGACGTAAGCTTTTTGGTACATGTTCAGAAAATCGTAGATATGCTCTTCTTTCTGTTTTTCCAATGTAACTGCTCCCGCAGATACATGTAAATTTGTATATACAGTTGGAGTTAACATGAGAAGGATATCTGTCGATTTTTGATTGCATCAGAGAGCAAGTTGTTTGATAGACGGGAATGAGCTTGGCTGCAGGATAGGCTATAGCTAGTGATGTACTCAGCCTTCTGTTGATCATCGCTGTAATGTTTTCACCTTTATAATCAAGCTCAAAGTAGATTGGCTTTTTTTCCACTGTGATTTGTTTTACATTTTTGACTTCAGATCTTCCATACTTGTTGATGAACCTTTGAGGGTACCCATTGCTCTTCAATGTCTTTTCAAGAAACTCAAATTCTTCCTCCAATTTCTCTATAGAGCATATTCTTCTCGCTCTATAGTACAGAGTCTTGACTAGACCGCGTTTAAAGCTATTTGGACAAAAGCTATTGAAATGTAAGTATTGTCCTTTCCATGTAGGCTTTCAATAAATTGACTTTTAAAACTTTTCTGTACGTAAACCTCACAATTTATTTAGGCTGTAAACAGCTGATGAGAAGCCGACGAAGCAAATGATGGTACCATATTATTCTGCACAAACCACTGTTAAGTAATTAATGAACATCGCCCAGAAATGATCATCATTAAGAACTGCAAGCACTTGGAAACAAGAATATTGTTCACAAGAGTAAGAGATTCAGAATACGTATGACTTTAATGTCAGTAGATCAGTAAGAAAGAAAAAGAGGTGGATGGGAAGAATGAACCTGGGTTACACACCAAATTATTGTGCAAGTTAAGAAAAAGGCTCAAGGCCACGGCAGTGAAAGGAATTGGATAAAGCGCTTGTATAAACACACTTCCGGCTTTGCCTTGTATATAACAAGACACGTCTGGAAACTCTTCGAATGACTTTAACTTGATGTGTGATTTTATCAGATACTTACTCTATGTTGGAAGTATACACTCTACCACAGTGCCCAAGTTCTATGCTTATATCACTCACTTATATCGTTGTAAAGAATTCCAGACGAACAATTCAGTTAGTTATGTATGAGACCTATTATTTCTTTTTACATCCACTTCAGTGTGTTTCTAAAAAAATTTTTTTTCAGAAACACTTTATGCATGAAAACCCCTTTCAGACTCTCCCACACATGAATAGGTAAAAAAATTTTTTTTAACGAAAATTTATCTTATTTTGTTGAATTCACGTTTCAAATGAGTCTGTAAAACGTGGAAATGCATCCTGTGTTCATTATCAAGGGTTCTACTTTTTTATTATTCTGCTAACATATATATATGTATGCTCATTTGCGTGATAAATTTCAATTCTCATGAATTATCAGTCGACATTTTAGTAGTGAATAGCATCAAAGTCATTTAGCAATAACAATAATAATAAAATTAGTGACAATAATATTTTACTCTTATATAGTTATATCTGCATACAGCGAGGGACTACCAGTGTAGTCAAGCTTGTGTATCGTCCCATTTGGGACTCATCAACTGGGTGTACCTGGGTCCTGAGTAACTGCTGGCCTCCACACTTAGACTCGCAGTCAGTTTACATTTGTGATAATTTATTCAGGTCAGATTACAGGATGTCAATTGTTAGGTTTTTATCGCTAACCAACATTAATTAGGGAGATCATTAAGAAACCAGAGGGCGATGAACACATATTTCATCCTATTTTGCGACTCTTCACAGTGCAAACCCTCTACCCTGCAAGGGATGGAACCTTCAGGTTACAAAGCGGAGATCGTTTGCCATTCAGTGACCCGTGAATTCGAACTTTGTCAACTCGAGATGTAGAACTGCACTCACCACTTGAAGTTCTTGGGTTCAATACCTGGTGGGGTCGTGGGTGTGCACTGATGAGGAGTCCCAAAACAGAATGAAACAGTTACCCAGTGCTTCGTGGTTTTCAACAATCTCTCTAAATGACGTTGGTTTGCGACGAAAATCTAAAAATTGGAAATTATTCAAGTCACTTTTACATGGTGGTAGAGGTTGGCATTCGTAGTCTCAACCTTCTTTATCATCAACGTCGTTAATTACGACCATGTTGATCAAAATAAGAAAGTCTTCCTTTGATTCGTTTGAATGGAGTGAAGATGAACAGATTTGCGGGATTACAAAAGATCATGGCTTTTTATCAGCTACTAATAGCATGACATTATTTACTATAAATGGGTGAGAAAGCTTCGGAACTATTTCCGGTCAAGGGTCAAATTGATAAGGTTACAAATAGAGATTAAAATGTAAGAATAACAAAATAAACAGGAAGATCAGAAAAAAACATAGTAGGATCATAATTATTGAAGAAAAATTTTTATTATTATAATAACAAAACCATACGACATACTTCAAAGGGCAGAGTTGTGGAACAAGCGATATTGAATGAAGGACACGTAGTAGACTAACAACCACAGTGGATTTATACCTAAAGCGATAGAATGTTCGAGAGGAGACGGGCAGAGAAATGAAAGAAATGGTAAATCAAATTAATCAAAAGTTATTACGAAGGTGAACAGTTAACACAGACTGGGAGATTAATAATGAGTTCACCTCAGTGTCAAGTAATCCACAACAGGAAATTCAGTGAAGCCTTTAAAGTGAAGACAGTAATAAAACAAGCTTGACTACTATGACCAATAATATTTCTAACTGTGGTGGATTCAGTTACACGGGAGACTGTGGGAAGCGAGGAGACAAGAATATATTGAGTCAGTAAGAAGATTCTAGAACATCTGGACTTTACTGACGATGTACACCTAATGTCACACACACTCGAAGACTCACAGGCAAAAACCAACAAGTTGGAAGAAGAAGCAAGCTGAAAACACACGAATTCAAGTGAACATAGGAAAGACGAAGGTCATGATGATACCGGATACCCAACAAACAACTACAACAACAAGCACAAATCTCACTGTCAACGGGACAAATTTGAAGTAGATCAGTTACTAGCTTCTCTTATCTAGTCATCATCTTTTCAATGACAGACATACCGAGTGCATGAGGATGTCAAAACCAGTCAGAATCCGACAAATGCTGAGGAAACTGCTAGGTGACGTCACGCGTCAGGCCATCTCTCGAGTTGAACCCGAAAGGGAAACTTACGAATGGGGAGTCTGAGGGTGACATGGAGGCGATCGTATGATGAGGAGGTGAGAGCCTATTGGCAATAATGGGACCGGCTAAACAAGACTGAAGAGAACAGGAGAAAATGGAGATGCGCTGTTTAGGCCGTATTTTCGACTCGGAACCCAAGGGAATAATAATCATAATGCGCTCAGTGTGTTGTAATCAAACAGTAAAGACATCCATCAGCGGAAACATTGTATCTTAATGAATTTCTTTAAAGGGATATACTGAAATTATATATGTCCCAGCCAAGTCCATTTTAAACTGAAATCTCCATTGTTTCATGATTCATCTTTCGTTTACTCATATACTATGTGACACGGATTGTTTTCACCAGACTTCAGTTGCGCACTTTTATAATTATTGTCTTTGTTATTTTAGGTGTTGTCCTCCTTTTTTCATCATACCACCTTGAAGCCCTAAAAATACTTTACCGATGTGTATGTGTGTTTGTTTTCATCTGTCTATGTGTTTAAATAGATTAACAAAATAGACAATATCTACCACACCTGCTTGTTTGTCTATCTATTGTGTTTTAGTTCAACAGCCTACATACACATCTATCCGTCTGTCTGAATATTTGTCACTTTGTCAACCTGTCTACCCATCCATTGAATGTGCCATCTGTCTGGCTTTGTTTGTTCAGATAATCAGGAAAAAAAGTCCTATTGGCTTGGTGTATTCCACCACTGGCGGTATTAATTAATCTCAAGCGATGATATAATGAATTTACCGATGTTGAAAGGATATTCTTTGGTTTTCAGGTATTTGATTGATTTCACAAGTGGATCCTGCCCCGATGGCTGAATGGTCGACGGGTTCACCTCGTCATCTGAGGATACTGTGTTCGTTCTCTCCTCGGGTAAGGACTACTGAACAGCTCCGAACCAAAACAATTTTTGTGTCAGTTGGCGGTCTGAATTGAAATGCTTGCAAACCAAAATAAATGAACATCAGTTAGAGCAGTTATTCCTTTCTTGCATACAACTATTCAACAGCTCCTATTCGCATATGAAAAAAAACAACAACGCTCAAACCTAGGCATTTGAGATTCTACACTAGGTGAATGACTATTCAGTCAGCTAGCCCAGCAAGTCAGGCAGGAGAACAGTTGCTCGCCTATGATATTGGCTGGTGGTTGCGCTACATATATGGCGAATTGGAAGAAGTAGGAATTCATGGCCGACTGGATCGGGTCCCAAGGGCTGGATGGTCTACTAGCTCACCTTGTAACCTGCAAGTCCTGGGGTCCCACTCCAGTAGATGCGTACTGATAAAGAGTCTCATACTGGGACGAAACAGCTGGCTGTCTTGTACTCCCTGATGGTTTTCCAATGGTTCTCTAACTGATGTCAGCTCATGATCAAACCTATAGAATGTAACAGCTTACAACTTTTTTTATTGTCAATCAGTTCGGCGCCTAGATTTGTCATCAGCAAATATCCAAGGTTAACAACTTTAAGATGACAGAGGCGATGTGTAGCTTGGATGATGATTGTCTATTATTGTATGTACTTTCATATATTTTTGATTGTAAACATTGGTGGTATTTTCTGCACTGACCTCATTTAGAAGCGTAACACTCTACTTGTCTAACCCTATCAGTCACAGTTTGTCATTGTGTATATGGTTGGGGATGGACATTTTTATCCTAGTGATTCATAAATGAATACCGAATTATAGAGTGTTGGTTTGCAGGAATTCGATTGGTTACAGGTTTGGTCACTAGTTGACATCAGTTAGAGAGTACTGGACAGTCAGTTGTTTCATCCTAGTTTGGGACTCCTCAGCAGTACGCACCCACCGGAGTTTGAACCAAGAGGATCGGAAATTAGTTGATCAACTAAACCAGTAATCTAAGCCGAAAAAAGCTCTAAATTTTAAAATAAAATAACTAACCTGATTCACTTATTTCCCTTTATGAATCTGAATAAGGCAAGCAAAACAGTTTAAGACCAAGAAGTCTTTTGTCCAGTCAGCCGTCAACTAGGATAGGTAACACACACTGCTTTAGACAGCCAGAAGAATATGCTTAAATGAGAACATGGAAGAAGTACTCAGTCCTAAGAGAATCTTCCAACAATAATGGTATCCCACAAAACCTCATTAAGAAAGAAGTACAAAAGGTCTGAAGATGAAAACATGCAAAATGAATCTCTGTATATAAACAAGAAGCCTGTTTACACACAACTTAATTACAAAAGTGATAATTTTGCAGCAGTAATAAACAAAAGACTGAATACTTCACTAGGCCAAACCAAGTTTGATTATGATTATCGAAAAATATGTTCTTTGGTGCAATTAGCGGTCAATGGGTGCACTTCTCACATTAACTCTAACTGTGTTTATTTATAATGCAACATTTGACAGAATATTGTTCGATCTTCACTAACTCCCTATGGATTTGCTCCTTCAACAAATACCTAGCGGTAAAATTGAAAGCCATCTAGAAATATTCGTTCCGCGTCGAATATACGGATTCAACTTCACTCTGTTCTCTGCAGTGCTCTTTAGCTGGCTGAAAGACTACACATACGTCTTCGTCATTCCCTCCTCACATGATCTCTTTCATGTCACCTTCGGATCCACACCCAACGCCTTGTTTCTCATTCAAATTTCTACTCGAGAGATGGCCTGGGGCGTGATGTCACCCAGCAGTTTCCTCAGCGTGTGTCGGATTCTGACTGGTTTTGACATCCTCATGCATTCGGTGTGTCTCTTATTGAAAGGATGATGTCTAGATAAGAGAAGCTGGTAACAACTTGAAGTTCATTTTCAGTCTCACTTTCTGAGTAAATAACTCTGACCATATAGCTGAGGATCTTTACCAAATTTTTGTTATACCTGAGAGAAAGAACAAAGCTGTGAAAACGGTCTAAGTACTTTCCTTATGCAAAGCCTTTTTTATGCTACCGTCTGATCTTCTTATCAGTAGAACGTCTAAGAGGGGAATTTTACTTTGGGATTCTTCTTCACACATGAATTTGACAGCTGAATGTACTTCATTGAATTGCGATACTATTGCATTTGTGTCCAGATCATTTTCACAAGGAATGAAGATATCATCCATATGCTGGCAATAGAATGAGAATTTTCTGATAAGATTTTTCAAAGGATCATTTTCTAGTTTACTCAGAGAGAAATCTGCTAACATATATATATATGTATATATATATATATATATATATATATATATATAACGATCTTAAATTGGTATAGTTCATGACCTCAGTAATCACTACAGATAAAAGTACAAACTGTGATTAAGATGACAAAACAATTTCTGAGTACGTGCCAAAAAGTCTGTCGTCGGGAGTAAGACTAATTAGCAGTGCTATTGGTAGACATATCCTTGATTCAGGTCACGTCATAAATGCCAGTACAGCTTTCTGGGTGGTTAACAGACACAGTAATACTAGATTACTACGATATGCACAAGTAGCAGCAATGCGATAACTAACGCCTAATTTAGATGTACAGAAACAATTTGTGCTCCACCTTGCATTCTCTTCTTCATTTGTTGTTTTTTTTACTTACTATGCGCAGAACTTTGCACAAAACCACATCAGTTCAAGTTACTACAAATTTTTAGAAAAGTCAGATGGACGAAAAATATAGTACTAGACAGTACAGTGTTATGCAGATTGGCGAGATTTTGAAGATCTGGATAGTGGCAATAAGCGAGTGGAGACATTTTTGCCATTGGAAGTGATTCTGAGCCATGAGGCTAACATAGTCACTAACTAGTTATTCTTAGAATCTCAAGGAACTAATCAGACAGTTCACACACCCACTCACCTGCCACGTAAACACTGTTAGGGCGAAGTGTTTGAATATAGCTTACAACCATAAGGTCATGTGCAGTCTCATAGTTCTTGGTAGAACTCATAACATGAAGTCACAAGAAAACCATCAGGGCATCTGTTATTCTAGATACCTCTAGATTTAACAGAAAGAATTAAAAACACATTCTGGACACGACTGTTAGCCATTACTAAACGTGCACGCTACATATACCAAATACTTACACCTAATAATTTCTTTACTATCTACCCAAAATCTGTCCATATAATCAGTGAAAATCAAAAAGATTTCAAGAGATACTTGATCATGCTTACCAAACTGATCGATAAGAAACACACACCATTTATCTTATGTTCTTTTAAACGACTATTTCTTCTAGCAATTCTAATAATTTCTATTGATCTTCTGTTATGAACATTAATTTATGTTGATGGCAGTAGTGATGACGTGTACACCACAATTATCAGAAACTCAATAAATCATCTCAGCAATTAGTGTCATCATCCTGTTTATTCATCATAGATAGTGTTAAAAAGAATATCATGTATGTTAAGAATTTATTTCTATGAGTTATATTGTAAACATCCAAAAGACTTTTATAAAGGATAGTACTGGATGAGAAGAAGTCTGGTGACAGCGTAGAAAACTAAAGAAATTTTATTATTATCATTATTATTCCCTTAGGTTCCGACTGAAACATAAGACTTCAGCAGCACACCTCCATTTTGTCCTCTTCATCTGGCTCCACGACCGCCCATAGGATCTCACCTCCTCCTCACACGATTGCCTCCACATCACTCTCAGACATGTAAATGCGTTATTCGTTGAGAAGTTTAACTCTTTGCTGCAAACATTCCACTGGCAAGCAATCAGTCTTAGGTTAGAACCTCAACCTATATCTCTAGGTTTTCACTAGCCACTTAGTTCAATTAATCCTCAGAGGGTTGATGTATTTCAGTGTCAAGAAAGGGGATGACAATGCTGAACTTCATTGTTAAATTTAACAATTTCGTGTAATATTTCACCTTTTGATAAGAGTACTATATGGTTTGATCACGAGTTGAAATAAGTCAAAGAACCATTGAAAAACCACCAGGGAGTACTAGACAGCCAGCTATTTCGTCCTAGTTCGGGACTCTCTGTCAGTACTCACCCCCTAGGGTTCAAATCCAGGATCTTCCGGTTACAAGACTAACCCCTGGATCGGGTCTCAGTGGCTGAACGGTCTATGAGCTTACCTTGCAACCTACAGGCCCAGGGGTCACATTCCGGTGGATGGGAACCGCCAACGAGTCCCAAACTAGGACGAAATAGTTGGGCGTTCAGTACTCCCAAGTTTCCCAACGGTTCTCTAACTGATGTCAAATCGTGATTAGACCTGTAACTCAAATCTTGATAAGAGTACCATCAGACTAGTGATGACAAATCTAAATGTTTGTTAGGACAAATTACCATAAACACTAACAAAATGAAAAAGTGTGACCTATGTTAAGGATTAACAACCCGTTGTAGCCTTCACCTTAAACAACCGATAAGAGTAAGGGATAGTTAAATGTGGTAAATCTGTTGATAAACTGCATTTAAAAATGTATAAAATATAAGTTTATACACAATGTTTTCTAATATCTTAATAGGTAATCCCTAGAAGAGAAGTCAAACTCACAGTGTAATAGATAAAATAGATTTCATTTAACTTACCGCTTTTGACGTTCCTCTACTGTGATTGGTTGTTCAAGGTTAAGGCTGTTATTATTTATTATTCAGTATTACAAATGATGTCAGTCATTCTTTCTAACGGCGATTGTGTACCTGATTGGCATCCGCTTGTTAGATTCTCCACAGAATTATAATCTTCTCGAGTTTCTCCTTCATGTGACTTTTCCATTGATATTATAAAATTATCATTCCTTTTCCACAAATGTTTCTCTCTATACTACTTATATGTATTCACTAGGCAGCCTAAGAAACAGTATTTCCATGTAGCTGCATTTTTTGTTGTTGTTGCTGTTGTTGTTGAAATGCTTTGTTTCCAGCTCGCAGATATCGTTCCATGCCTAACTGTTTAAATGTTGTGATGATAAGTTATCAACTTAACTGTCATTCATTTTCTAGACTAAATAGCGATGTTAGATATTTGTTGTGAATTATCGTGCGTGTATGCGTGTGCGTGTTTTATGGGTAGAATTGTGAATATCATTTGTCTTGATAGTTAAATGAAAAGTCGTACTCACGTTATCCTGTGAAACTTATTACGGTGGTCATATGATATTTATTGCTGAGAAATAAACACTTCGCATTCCATTTATTATACGGGATAAACTTGTAATGAATTTCACTGTAGTCTGAATGAAGAAAAGAACTTGAGTAATTAGTTAAATCAGAACTTTTATATGGTTCAGAGAATTGGTGCACGCGTTTGTCAGAATCATTTATTTTTATCAAGGTCCGCCTTCATTCCATACTGAAGATTAGATGGTCTTCGAAAACGGATAAAAGAACAAGGGAGTTTGGGTACGAACCAACCAAGAACCTAGTGCCCAACAAATATGCCAGGGAAAATGGATATACACTGAGGAAACCGTAGAGTGACATCCATCATACACCAAGCCCACAAGTGGAATACGAATGGGAGAAGATGAGTAGGGCGTAGACTGGCGGGTGACATGAAGAAGATTATTTGAAGAGGAAATGATGAAGACGTATGAACAGTTGTGGAGCCGGCTAAAGAGGGCTGCAGATAACACAGTGAAATTGAGATGTGATACTGAATCTCTATGTTCCACTTGGAACTACGGAGAGTATAGTATAGAGTATACACTACAACTGTGAGTTTATACCTAATTGATAAGAAAACAATTACAAACACTGTTGAATGAATTGAACTCATTTTACTTAGTCTGCCATAAATCTCCCATATAGGCAGTAAATTGTCAACTTGCATATAGTTTGATAGTTCATGAAACTATCCATTGTCAAATACAAGTAATTTGATGTAGTCCAATCGTATGACAATAGATATAGGGACAAAAATGACAGATAAGCAGTTGAATAATCAGCCAACATCATTTCCATTGGAGTAACATTACCCAATGTGTGGCTAGGCTATTTGAATGCTTTAAATGCTGGTGTTCAAACTCTGGTTCAACTAATAGTCATATGCGTTGGGATAACCTAATCAGTGATCCGATTATTTGCCTCTTTCCACAGTAATCAGTCCCCTTCTTAATTGCATTTCAACAACGTCGCATAAACATGTCTGCTGTGGGAAAAAATTCCGGTCACAATCTGATTTAGTCTTGGATTGTACACATTTGAGTGACTTAAAGGTAGGTTTCAGTGCAAAGCGACATCAGTCAGAGAGGTACAAATATTATTCAGAACCGGACAGCCGTTTCGTCCTCGTTTCGGGCTCTTCACAGTGCACACACCAAAGGCCTTATCAGGGATCGAATCCAGGATACGCATGTCACAAGGCGAGCCCACTAACCATTCAGCCTCTAGGTCGAGATCCGGTGACCGTTGAGTTCTAAATTCTGTCTTCTGTCCCTATACTTAATTTGGTGGCCACCTCAGGTCATTACTTCTCATCATAACCCCAAGAGGTTCACCCTGTAGTCATTAATAAGCATACGATGTTGCGGATTTATATTTCCAACTAACAGAAGCGAAAACTCACAGATCATTAGATTCCAACCGAATCACTGAATAGTTACGGAGAGCGCAAATCAGTCTGAATGTCCTGCATTTGATGTCTGGTAGAGTATTGAGTGGGTGCGTACTGATAAAGAGCCCTAGGCTCAGACTAAACAGCTATCAATTGCTCATTGGTTTCAGTGATTCTCCAAAGATGTCGGCTCGTGACAGAATCTGCCGTAAAGATAACTGACCGGTGTAAAATGTCAGAAAACACTTTTCCATACAAGAAAAAGGATTAAAGCGATACTTCAGAGGGTTAGAATTAAGGAACTCAAATCCATAGTCTCCTGTTAAAAACCAAATATTTCTCCTCTAATAAATAAGTGGAGTTAGAAAAAAATCATTGGATTTTTCGCGTAAAGGCAAATTTCCCAGTGGTGGTAGTCAAAGCATGAAAATGTGAGGTTATTTCTGTCAACTTTTAACTTTAGCCTTCATAGTTCTACTTTGAACTTCAATTATTTCATTTCTTTTGATCCATTTTCTCTAAGCACAAACATTTTATAAGAAGGGGACAATATTTATTGATTTAAAAACAGAATAGACCATGTATTTACAGAGGAGAAAGCGGTGGGTTTGTTTATTTATCAGACATCCTTCCCAACACAAACGTTTTTTATATTACTGTAGTTCACACTACTGAAGAAAATTTGTAAGTAGTGTACAGTGTGACAACGCTGACAAAAGTTGTGTAAATGTACTACAAGTGTTTGTTGAACGCGACTCTAACAGAATTGCAATTAATTTTGTCAAAGTACTTTCAATTTACAGTATACTTTCATATCAGTGAAATGTAAAAAAAAACCTAGCTTAGTTAAGTAGCCTGTCCCAAGAGAGAGAGATCCAACGACCACTGAATTCTAACTTCTGTCATTTCGTCATATGTTACCATGGATAAACGATGCCACCAGTGGGTTTCTATCCTTACACTCAGTTTGGTGGACACCTCAAGTCATGAGGTCAATCCTATCCCCTAAAAAACAGTCCCATAGCTACTGAAACGAAGTCCAAATTAAATAAGTAAATAAATACCAAAGTAACAAGAGATGCATTCGCTCGATATTGAAGGTCAGCTGGCCGATCAGAATGGATAAAGAACAAGGAACTCCACAGCAGTGCAGCTGACCAGCCAACAACCTACTGCCCACCAAGTATGCAGAAAGAAATGGAGATAGATTGGACATACGCAGAGGAGACATTCAAATGACATCACATACCAGTCAGGCTGTCGAGTGGAATGTGAATGGAAAGCGGTGGGTTAATTTTGAATCAGAAAGTGACATGGAAATCATGTTGGAAGAAAGTGAAAGCTTGTGTGTGTGTGTGGAGTAGTAGAATCAAATGAAACTGATGATGACAAAGAATCAAGTGGGATGAAGGCATATATTCCACTCGAAACGCAAGGAATGAGTGGTAACACTAATAATAATAATAATAATAATAATAATAATAATAATAATAATAATAATAATAATAAAGTAACTAAATATCAACAAAATAATCCACGTGATTACCTCTAAATGTTTATATTAGCTTCAGATGTATGCTAAAGAGGATACCGACACAATTTACACTTTTTCAGCTTCCGCTTGTTTGGTGTTCCAGACGTAATTATTACTAGTCAGACAAGTGAATAAAAGTTACCTTAGATAACGTTAATACTTGAGCGTATATCTCTAATTTGTTCAATCTTCTGATTTTGTTTTTTTCTTTCTTTCTTACTGTCATAGCTTACAGGTTAGATGAGCTAATTGATTAGGCGGATACCAATCATATTATACATCACTTTGGTATTAAACTATTTAAGTTTTAGAATAGTTTTACCAATACAGACCGCCTCCACAAGTTGGTACTTAAAAAAAAGAAAAACTGTTTGTCAGAATAAACAGACAGCCTTCTTAAAAAAGTAACCGTTAACTACAATTTTATTCTCCTGATTCCTTTAAACACTGATCAACAATATAGAATAATGTATGTGATATATGAATTATACATAGTTGGCTTATTGTACTTCCACCCAGTGTGGTTGGACAGTCAATGAATTTGTCTCTTAAGTTGAAGTTCATGGGTTCAACCGGTGTTGCAGTAGTAGAAGCACACTTCTGAAGAGTAGGAAAGAAGGATGAAATGGTTGTCCAGTGTTGATGTCAGGCCATAGGTTAACCTCAGTTAAACCGATATAACGATTCAACCAGTCTTATCATTTTAATAAGCATGCTTACTAGTATATGAGTCTTTCAATCAACTAGGTAAAAATACGTGTAATGTGTCTAGTCCTTTCTTTGTTACAGACTGGATTCTGTCAGTCAAGTTTTCAATATGGCCACCATGCTAGTTGGCTCGCCATCAAGATGCACTGTAAATTGTTGAGATTAAATAGTTGGAGGCCATCGACAGGAAGTCCAGCCTGACCCAGGTTTCATGCTTGTTGGCACTCACCAGTCAGCAAGGCATATCTGCAGTCTTGAAGGAACTCATGTCCCTTCTGAGATTCATACCCGAGTCACCTAGTGCTGTGGTCTGAAACGTTACTACTGAGCTGTTCGGGCTCGTGACTGATCTCCTGTGGGACTGTATTATATACTTTGATTGGATACCAGCTAGTAACAAGTGTCATACGTCTAGTCCTTTGCTTGATGCAGACTGAACTCTGTCAGTGAAGTTTGCAATGAGTTCCTTGAAGGTTACACATGCACCATGCTGATAAGTGCCAACAAGCACGAAACCTAGATCCAAGGCTTCCTTCCGATTGCCTCCAACCATCTAATATATGTAACTCTATTCCATGTAACACATAATAATGCAGTAGACTTTTTCGATTCAGGTCGCTCACAATGAAATCCTGTAACCAATCAATAAAATCCCTACAAACTAATACTTGAATAACAACTAGAAATCCATTGAAGACCAGGAAGTACTGGACTGGCATTTCGTCCTTTTTCGGGACTTTTAATCAGTATGTATGCATGGTTCTGCCGGGAATTGAACACGGGACATTCATGTAACAAGGCGATTCCATTGTTGAGGGGGGCGGGATTCTGTACCTCATGAATTCTAACTTCTGCTAATTTGCGACGAATAGCGCCACTCCCAACCAGTAGTCATTTGTTGAAGTTATTCTGAAGTTCTCACTGATGTTGATTTCAATGAACTGAAATGCTCAGTTTCTGTTGTCATACTGGTTGTTAGTACAAACGCTTCCAATGCAACCTGAAATTACTATGATGTTGCATAGTATGTGGTGTCTAGCAATGGAATCCAGAACGTGTAAACAGACACAGGTGATAATATATAAATATATGCATTCCGTTTTATCTATCAACTCACCTGCCCCTGTGGAACCAGTTATAATGCCCGTGGTTCCAGGAACTTAATTTTCCGTGTGGCTAACTAAGGATGTAGTTAAAACCATCATCAGACCACCTCGTCCAAACGGGCCACATAGCCAGCCACACTGAAGAGTCTTTCTTTATCATCTGCCGGATATCGAATAAATTATCAAACATCTCTAGAAAGCGGACACTCCAAACTACAGAAACAATTGCAATTCGCTTAAATCAACCGGAGCTCTGTGTGCAAAAGAAGCAGGTCCAGCCACAATTGCGTTCTACATTAGGTCCCTTAATTTATCTGATATTTAGTGTAGTCTTTTGATTATTATAAACTTATAACTGTAGAACTTGACGAATTTATCGAAAAGAATATTCTTTGTGCATTCATTTCATCAAGCTGCAAGAAATTAAAATAAACTTCATATAGCACAAAAGTTTATCTTATTCATGCGTTTTGAATGTGAAAATATTATCCGATCTTCCTGTTCATTACACTTTGACCAGAAATAGTTCTGTAATTTTCTCACCCATTTACTGATTAGTTGACGAAGATACAGCCTAGTTGATGACTTCGTTGAAAAGAAAATTTTCTTCGCTGCAACTATCTTTTTAAAATATTATGATCTGTTGATGACATGGGTGATGATTGTGGATAAAGCTGAGAAAGTCATAGTCCAAATGGTAGAGTTCCAGGCTATTAAACTGGAAACCCTGAACTCAGTTTTTTACCTGCCACTCCAAGGCTATCACGAATATTCTTACCGTCGATCACTATTTTATTCCTTTGCGTTCCAAGTGGAAAGTAGGATGTCAAGCTTTCAGCTTTCATGTTTCAGTGTTATTTTTCCTACAAAGGGAAGGATCGCTAGGTTCGAGTCCAACGTCCCCTCTTCACCGGGCTTATTACCGGTTAAGCAGGGTTAAGGAGTGCGTCGGTCGAGCATTGAACCGTGGACCACGTGAGTGGTTGACCAGTATTCCATAGCTGAACCACCGACGCACATTATAATTATGCAAATTTAGCAGTATTTGAGACGCGAATTAAGTTTGTTTTAGCTTCAGTTGGTCAACTAAAATGTTTCGTACATGTCTACCATGGAGTAGACAGAATATGGACCACAACGTGTTTTCACAGAATTATATTTCCATCCGTAGTCCAGCGGCAGAATGCTCTCCAACCATGCAAGTGGTCTAGGAGGCGATTCCCGGCTGGTGCACACCTTCACGCCGCATAGTCGGCTATAAGCCCTAACAAAGAAGAAAAGCTGGGTGTTAGGCTAACAACCCTACCCCATAAGAAAACACCACTGATATCAAAACTTCATAACTAAAGCTCGAAGCCCTATGTCTCACTTGGAATGCAAAGGAATAAAATTTTAAAAATAATGTCACCATCTGTTTCTAGTTTCCATTTCCTATAATTTATTTTCGGTTTCACTGCCTGAAATACAGACATAATATCAAAACCTGTAAAATATTCACCTAGTTTGTTACTCTTTTAATAAAATGTGTTCATAATTATTGAGAGATAGCTTTACTCTCTCTCTCCTTTTCTCTGTCTATATCTCTTCCTATTAGATAGGTATACTAAAGTCAGCACATGAGTCATCGCCCAAGGTCATTCATCAAGCTAAAAGTATCAGTATTTTAGTCATGTGACTACAGCATCGGTCGACATGTGACCTTTGTCACATGCAGCCACAAATAACCCATTAACGTGTTATATTTAGTTATTTTTCGTCCCCATAAAAATGGTTTAACCTAAATGATCTTTGTTAATCGTATTATGGGATTTTTGGGAATTCAGGTTAATTTAATTCCATTTATTAGATTCCGTCACGAATCAACATCGGTTAGTGAGAGTATTGGAAAACAACAGGGAGCACTGGACAACTGTTCCTTCTTGTTTTGCGACTGTTCAACAGTTCGAACCCACGACTCCACCGGTGATCCAACCCTGAACCTTCAGGTTATGAGGTCATGTTTGTTGACTATTCAGCTAATCGGACTGCAATTCAGTCACCTATGAAATCTAATTTTTGTTAATGCGTAATATACGGCTACTCTACGATAAACATCCCCTTCACCATGGTGGACCCGAACTGGTTCTTGACGAAATCTAAGCAGTGAAACTAAATGAATCCAAATCCTCACAAGTCGTATAATCTAACTGTCAATCTCAACGACATCGATGGCTACTGGATGGATGTCCTGAAGTTATAGTAAGAAGTTTTAACTAGTATGGTCCACCGTGTCAAGGTGAAGTAGATGCTCATCGAACCTACTAGTGACAGTAGCTCTACATGTCGAGTTGACAGAGTTTGAATTCATTGGTCACTGAATTCCAGCCCGAACGGCTGAATAATCAACAAGCTAAGCCTCGTAACCCGAAGGTTTCGAGTTCGATTGCTGGCAGAGTCGTGGATGCGCGCTGCTGAAGAATCCAAAATGGGACGAGACAGATGTACAGTACTCCCTGGTTTTCAGTGGTTCTCTACGTTATGTTCATCCGTGACGAAATCTAAGTAGTGGAAAGATTTTTAATATTCACTTCAACACACTGATGTTGAATATAGTACGCTTAGATGCTAACCGAAATAATTTCTCTAAAGTGGGTGCGAAAATTGAACGAAAGAGTTAAATAATTTATTCCATTCCTGGAACGGCGAATTGACAAGAAGAGATGACTGAACTCTGAAAAGATCTATCCACAGAAAACCAAGATGGAATGCCAACTGACGAACTTCTACAGTTGGATATCTGTTAGTTGTAAGAGAGCTCTCATCATCTTGCTGGCCCACCGTACCAGAAGAATTTGCAACGATGACTGCTTAGAAGAAGAGCTTCTATTTCTCAAAAACATCCTGGCTCAAAATGGATATCCAGAGCGTTTTGTGGAGAAGAAAATGAAACCAAAACCAAAAAGGGAAGAATGCACTTCAGTACTAAAGAAAACACTTTATTTGGATCTGGAATTCAGGGGTGACCTAGCAGCAGATATCCTTAAGAGGAAAATCACCAATTCCCTGACTAAAACTTTTCCTGAAGCAACTCTAAGAGTGATACTCTATAGCCGCCTACTGCTTCAGAGCAGTGTGAAAGATAGGCTTCAATGTGCATTTATCAGTTCACTTGCTCCTACAGATCTAGGTGCATAGATCGTTCTATGCGGTCCTATCAAAGCGTGTTATAGAACATATCCCAACATGGCTGCAAAGAGGAGGCACTGGTTTAATCAGGAACGTCACAATAGAACACCTTGTCAACACCTGTCACAGCATCTCAACATTCACAGTCATTTACAAAGTAAACAAAAATCTACCAAAGGCAGTATGTTTCTGACTTCTTTGTGCTGCAGAAGCCCTTGTCATATGCTTCGGAAAACCGGAGCTGTGTGATCAAAAGAAACTGGTTCAACCCCTACATTTACCATGGATCTAGCTCGGTTTGTCTCCTTTGGTCCCGTTTTTTCATCCCCCTTCATTCCCCCCTTTTCTTATGCTCATCCCATTCACACCTTTAGGCTTTAAAAGAAAACTATTTTCTAATCCTGTATAATTTTGGTTTCAAGCCCCATGTAATCTATATTCACACCCTTGAACTTTCATATCAAGTTGAAAATTATTATGACCCTTAATCGCCTTCGTTACCAAGTTTTGCTTTTTGTTTTTTTAATCCTTTACGTTCCCAGTGGAACATAGGTCTTCAAGCTAGAAGCTTGAAGTTTCGGTAGCAGTGGTGTTTATTTTTACAGGATAGGGTTGCAAGCCTCATGTCCAACCTTCCCTCTTTACCAGTCTTATTACTTGCTCAGAGAGGTAAAGGAGTGCGTTGGTCGAGGATCGAACCCCGGACCACATAAGGCGTGGTTGGCGAGCATTCTACCGCTGTATCAATGACGCTTGTTACTATGTGGAATTAAATAAATAATAATTGTATCTATGTAAACTAATGCTCATAAATGCGATTGTACAGCTGCTTTTGAGAATGAAATCGCCGAAAAGATATCTTTGCTAAACTTCTTGTTCTTTTCTCTCTAATGTCCCGGTGGGTGTTTTTCACGATTTAAATAATTTACATGTGAATGCATTTTCTGTTTTTCTATCTGAATTGATGCAAATTTAGTACAATTGTTCATTGAGCTTAGCTCGCGATGAGTCTTCATAGTTATACTTCAAATTATTGTCTCTAGTAAGTTTCTTAATATTGGCTTAATAAATAATCCATCAGACTTTTCGAATTTGTAGAGATTTCTAGTAGTTTCAATTCTTTAATTATTACTGACATAACTGTAGAAGGTGATAACTACTAAGGATTTATAGAAAAGAATATTTTTTCTTAATTAATCAGTCTTTTAAAAGTTTTAACTGGCTTGTAAAATTACTAATTTCGTTTATACTGATAGATATTTGAGTTAGTTCATGAAAAAACTGCACGCAAACGGCTTTGTTACAACAAATACAATTTATTCGGGTTTAGTCACATCACGCAAGCTAACTTATCCTATGCATTGGGATGATTGTTTCAACTCACATTGAAGATAGCGTTGAAGATGATGCTTAGAACGACAAGGAAATCTTCGTAATTCAACTAAATATACAGCTTATAGGATACAACAGCACTAAATATCGACCGCTTATGACTTTGTCTATTTGAATAGCTCAGGCTGATAATTGGTTAATTGTAACCAATTAATCAAATCTCTACAAACCAATACTTAAATATCGATGAGATGCTCACTGGCGACTGGCCCTATTCAGGTAGGCAGTTACCTGGGTTCTAGTGGGAATTCGTCACCATTAGGGTTCAGCAGGTCGAGTGTGAGGACAAATACTCGCCGAAGACATTGGCTGGGGGTCGCGCTATGTCATGAATTGGCAAAAGTGAGAATTCATGGGTTGGCCATTGGATCGGGTCCCAGTGGCTTAATGGTCTACGAGCTAGCTCGCCCTGTAACAGGTAGGTCCTGGGTTCGAACTCCGGTGTGTGCGTACTGCTGAGTAGTCCCTAACTAGAATGAAACAGCTGTGCATTACTCCCTGCCGGTTTTCCACTGGTTCTCTAACCAATGTCAGCTCATGATGAGATCCTGTAACCAATACTGCACCTTTCACTCTCTGTGTGTCTGTTATGTCAAACAAACTTATCTGCTGCACGGAGCCAAAATTTTACTCTTGATTTAGCCCTAACAACTACCTGCATATCACACCATACAGCATGAACCATATACGCCTATACAAATAAAAACGGTTAGTGTGGTTCTTTTTAGAAAAAGGCCTCAGTGACAGTGAAGGCTGAAAAAAACTTTTGACAAAAATTAATTTTTGGGAATAATGTTAGCCGGTAATCAGATGTCAGAGATAATCCAAAGATTAAAGATAGAAGCTAAATGAAACTTATGGTATTTATTGTATTCATTCAAACACCTACAATTAGCTATCACATTGTCATGGTTTCAAAGGTTGTTTCTACACTAGCCAAAATACTGTTAAACTACCACTGCATTAAATGGCACTGATTGGCCTAGTAAATCAGGCATATTGCCGCTTAGAATATCTGAAAATTTTTGCATTAAAAAACTATGATACTCAGACACAGCCATAGTAAATATTCATGAACAGCCTTCAATTGTCAAAGTCGGATGTATAGACAAATACTCGCCACGAACGACATTGGCTAGTGGTCTCCCTATATCGTGAACTGACAGAAGTTGGAATTCATGGGCTGACCATTAGGTCGAGTCCCAGAGGCTTAAGGGTCTACAAGCTTGCCTTTTAACAGGTAGGTCCTGGGTTGGGACCCCTGTGGTGTGTGCGTACTGTTGAGAAGTTCCAAACCAGGACGAAACAGCTCCCAGATTTTTCAGTGATTCTCTAACCGACGTCAGTTCATGATGAAATCCTGAAACCAGTCAAATCAAATCCCACCAAACCAACACTTGAACTGCCAAAGTAATTTAATCGAATCCAGAATACTCATTTCGTCCATCCACCCATCCACCAAAATTATTTCAAGTTAATCTTCATACATTTTTGAAGCGTCTGCACTAGGTAGGAACCTAGACGTCAACAGAGGCCGAACACTTCGGTTCAACCCATCAAAGGGAGAACCAAAACTGAGATAAAAACAAATAGTGAACATCTTAGCCGCTTCACAGTCAGTGAATCTAACTTCAGTTTAAAAGATGTGTATTGGAAATCACCGCCTACTTTTAAACAATTTATTCATTAAATGTTAAAAAAAACTTCACGGTCACGTTTATGGTAAACATTATTCAATGTTCATTGTCACTGGTATGCATGTTTGTTCTCACAAAAATCATGAATGCCTACTAAAATATCTAAAAGCAGTGATTAGTAAAAACAGAATATATTTTGCATTTTTGATGACTCAATCATCACAAATTTTTAACTGTTAAATTTATGCATTGAGTGATAATCGGAGGTGAAATGAAAACTTAGACTATAGCAGGATTCAGTGCAGCGATCTCAGAATTACTATTCCGACGCTGTACCAGCTGAGTAACCAGACTCAGATGCTAACTAGGCCATCACTTCACTACATTAATCACATATAGTGTTCAGCTATCATGCGAACAAATAATACGTAACTGTTTGATTGGACACTAGTAACTAGTGTGACGTGTCTAGTCCTTTCTTTGGTGCAGAGTGAACTCTTCCAGTCAGGTTTGCAATGTGGCCACCATTCTAGGTAGCTCGCCATCACGGTGCACATTGATTTGATGATATTAGATAGTTGGAGGCAGCCGGCAGGAAGCCTTGGACCTAGGTTTCGTGCTAGTTGGCACTCACCAGTCAGCAAGGCGTATCTGCAACCTTGAAGGAACTCATGGCCACAGTGTAAACCTGACTGATAGAATTCAGTCTGCACCAAAGAAAGGACTAGACACGTCACACTAGTTAGTAGTGCCCAATCAAACTACCCACTAGAGTCCTACAGGAGGTCAATTGCATACCCGAATAGCTCAGTGGTAACGTCTATGACTGCAGCGCTGGGTGACGCGGGTTCGAATCTCAGAAGGGACATGAGTTCCTTCAAGGTTGCAGATATGCCTTGCTGACTGGTGAGTGCCAACAAGCATGAAACCTGGGTCAGTCTGGGCTTCCTGCCGATTGCCTCCAACTATCTAATATCATCAAATTACGTAACTGTTTATTTATCATCCCACCAGCTACTCATTAGTCCTCATCTTACTGAATAGGGCAGAAGATTGGAGCAGACTGCCAGTTGGTGGTGAGACTGTGTATGAAACCCTTGGATTCACAGACAGCTGGACATAAATCGAACTGATTACAGTGAAATAATCACCTGACTGGCATTTGAGTCTCTCATAGCATACCTGGTAGAACGTTGGCCCTGTAATCTAGAGACGCCTAGTTCAGGTTTCGATACGACCTCAATTCACCTTCAGTCATCATCACTCACCACATCAATAGAAGTCTGCCAATCCATACTTGTCTCATATGATATCACGGACAGTTTGGATTTCTACACGGACAGCATTCACTATTAAAATATTTAGCTTATGAGCTTTATTCTGAAAAAATTATAAAAAATGAGAACCAATTATCTCTTTGGAAAAAAGAATTCATATACATTCATATTGATCTTTTCACCTATTCCTTTATGTGTAGGCGTCATTGGTTTCATGAATTTAAGGAATTTCCATTTAGAAAATTTCCGTAATTGAAAAATTCAGATAATTCTAGGGTCGATTTTGTTGCAAACTGATATAGTAGTTAGAGAACCAAGAAGCACCAGGCAGCTGTTTAGGCATAGTTTGATTCTCTTCTGTAGTGCGTACCCATGACTCCAATAGGAATTCACTAACCACTAGTGACTGACTACAAGATGAACTTCCTGATGTCCTGACTTGAAGTCATGACCACTGAGATCCACTGTGTTGGGTGAGAGGACAGATATTCGAGTGCATGAATACTGTTATCACGAACTGACAGAAGTTAGAATTCATAGGTCATCGGATTCCGACACATAGACTGAGCTTTATGATACTCGCTTTGTATCTTTATGATAGCTGTGAGTGAGCTGTGACAAAGCATTTCTAACTGTGAGAAAAAATTGTTGTCCAGTGATCTCTGAGTTTTCAGTAGTTCCCTAAATGATGCGATTTCATTCCAAAAATCTGTCTTAAATGCTGGGTTTACGGAGATTTGACTAGTTTTAAGGATAAAATAACTCTGATTATTGGCAAATAGTTTGAAACTGTTTTCCACGAACAAGAAACCTAACAATAGTAAACAGGTTTCCAATTTATCTATGAATCTGTCGACAGAATATATTCTTTATCTCTCTTACTGTGATAGACCTTTGTGTGTAGGCATAAGTATTAGCTCCCAGTAGTATCTATCCCGCAAACTGAAGGTGGTTGTGAACTACACTAATCTAGACATGATTATTATCATTCCCTTGGATTCTGAATGGAACATAGGGCTTCAACAGAATATCTCCATTTCACTCTGTTCTCTGTAGTCCTTTTTAGCTGACTCCATGAATATCCATAGCCTCTCTCCTCACGAGATCTCGTCTGTGTCACCTACAGACTCCCGACTCGTCATTTCACACTCCAGCTCCACTCGAGCTATGGCATGGCACGCGATGTTATTCGACGGTCTCCTAAGCGTGTGTCCAACCCATCTCCATTTTCTTCTGCATATATGTTGAGCGATAGGTTCTTGGTTGGTTTGTCTCCATGGTTTCTTGTTGATAAATCTTCAGTGTGGAGCGCAGGTAAATGCTGATAAAAGTCTGCAATAACTTGTTGGAAATGATTTTCGTGACAAATGCGCCAAGTTCCTGAACCATGTAGAAGCGACAACTGACTTAACATTGGTGTTAAAAATCCGAATTCTGCTCCTTATGGTGTGAAGTGCAAAGGATTTCCAAACTGATTCCAGAGTGATTTAGGTCTGCCTTGCCTTTACGATTGTGGTTTTGACATCCTCATCCGTGAGACGTGCCCTTAGTAAGTGAAGGAAGTGTCCTCTGTTGAATCTCTCCTGTAGACAGTTATTAGTGCTGGTTGTTGTTGCTGTTGTTGCGGTTCGTTGGTTATCCTCATCACCTCCATCTCCACCTTCTCTATGCTCACCTGTTCACCAGTCCTGTCTTCGCTGACTGACTGCCTCTTCTGCCAGTTTATTGGTTTTCGCCTGTAACTCTTCGAGTTTGTGTGACATTTGACATAAGTCATCCACGCGCGAAATCCAGATCTTCTAGAGTCTTCTTATCGTTGGTCCAGCGTATTCCTGCCTCCTCGCTTCCCACTCACAGTCTGATGCATAATCCAGTCCACGACAATTGATAATATCATCGTGAGTGATAATAGGCAGACAGCCAGCTTGTCTTACTCCTTCTTGTATTCACTCTGAACACCTCGCTGATTTTCTCGTTGTGGCTCATCTGACATGTGTCAATGTCATACAACCAGCTGTTGAATGAGGTTGATAAAGACCTGGGCACTCCACGTCATAGTGTTGAATTAGTTTCGAAATTACTTGTCAGTCAACACTGTCTGGTGAAGGCCTTTTCGAAGTGGATGAAATTGAGGTAGAATGAAAGTTGACTGCCATTCTATGCTTTGTTCTGTGTTGACGATTCGTAGAGTTGCATTTTGATCCGCACATGATTTGCTTGATATTCTTGGATTCACAGTGAGTGAATACATTTTGCATTAAGACTAGAACTCAGCATCCATCGTTTCAGACACCAAAGGTCTTGTAACTCAGTAGCCTAGTGGATAACGCTTTGGCGTTTGAAACAATGGATGCTAAATTTCAGTCACAGAGCCAACATCATAACTCCCTAAGGATTCAGGCACATTTAGCTGGCGAGTTCCGAATAGGACAAAATAAGCATCTTGCATTCCACTACTGGCCATCATCAACCATATAAAATTAACAGTTAGCAGATATGAGGAGCATTTTCTCAGCTGATACATGACATCATGGTAAACAACACTACTTACTTAGGGGGGCCAAGCCCAAATCCTCCATGTCATTAGAATTTCCTTATCAACTGAAAAGGAAAAATCAAACTAGACCAGTGGAATTCTGAGAAGTTAAGTGAATGAACTGGTAGCACACATACACAGAATACAATTAATTAATTGCAAAATACACATAGTGGTTGATATGAGTAGCCTCCAACCACTCATTTTATCGGTACCATTTATATAGTGCCTGAAAAATTTATACTTTTGAAGTGAAACAATAGTGAAATCATTTACGTCAATTTTGATCAGTTAGAGAATCATTGAAAACCATGGAATACTGGATTGGGTTCGAAATATAGTGGGTGAATACTGCCGACGAGCCCTAAACTGGGGCGAAACAGCAGGCTGTCAATGGCTCTCAAACTGATATCAATCCGTAATCAAACTTGAAACATATCAAATCCCAATAAAAAAATCTAATTCTTGGAAATTATTTACCCTCCATGTAACTAGATTTAATTTATCTTTAATCTAAAAAGTCTCCCATGCTAACTCAGTTTACCTGACAGATTCTAATTTAGAGTGATTTAAAAAGAAATCGATAAGAATCCTTATTCACATATGAGTTTCATGCACTTTAACACTTCTACAATGATATTTCGTTTGTTTGTTTCTTACTTGTACAGTATTCAAGATCTTTATCTCCCTTTGTTTTAAAGAAAAACAAAGAGGGTGGTAGTGTAAAGGTATGTGACAAAAAGTAGTCGGCTAAATATCGTTACTAATGGAAAAGTTGTGTAATTAGTGTATTTTAAAGCCTCAATCATGATAATGACTTTATTCACACACACCTGAATACAGGGAAAAGTGGACACGCCTTGTTATCTGAAAGCGTCACGTGTAACTAAAGAAGAGGTTGTTGCTCTACACTGCTAAAGTCTTCAAACCTTTCAGTAAATTACACTGTGAACAATTATCATCACTAATCATTAATAACCACGTTTAATAATTTTTCTAGTCTAACTCTGTATAACTTAAGCACTAGTACTCGACAATAATACCAAGAAGGTATGCTTATATAGTCAGCACCATTAAAGACCACACGTATAACCGCGAAATTAGATGGTACGGGTTCTAAATCCAGAGGGGACATTGGTTGATTCGAATTCGGAGATGCGCCTTGCCGAAGAGTGCCAACAGGCTCCAAACCCAAGTACAGAGCTATCCGCCAGTCACCTCCAAATATCTAGAATAATTCAAAACGCACACTATATTGCTAGGAATCACTGAATAATAAACTGTCATCTGTCTGGAGGTGGATTGGCCACACTCTGAGAAAACCATTAAGTGACATCATACGCTAGGCTGTCGAGTGGAAAGCGAATGGGAAGTGGCGGGACGAGATGAAACCATATGGACAGACATGGAGCCAGTCGAAAACGTTGGCAGAGAACCGAACGCAATGGCGACGTGCGGCTGAAGCCCTATGTTCCTCTAGGAATTAAAGGAAACAGTAATAATAATATAGTAATAATCTGTCTGCATCCCATGCTTGTTACGTTTATATTGCGAAGGGGACTTATATGCAACCTTGTAAAAAGTAACGTTCCTTAAGAGATCATAGTCCGCATCAGTCATATGAGTTGGGTCGCCTACCATGGAGTATGTATCCCTCAGAACTGTTTAGTTATACTGACCAACTTCCACTGACTAAATAGTGAAGTATAATACGATAGTATAATCACTGGTTTTGGACATTTACCTAATAACAATATCTTCATCACAATATATGGAAAAGGTTGGGAAACTCTAATACTGAGAATTATCTAGCTAAAAATAATTAAAGTGTAGAACAAATATTTGTTCTCGCCACTTATGTAGGCTATGAATTGATTATGCTTCCAAAGCTTTTTTAATTGTAGGTCAAACCCACAATTAGTTAAAGAAGCTCAAGGGACCCAGACGCACCCAGCGTCTGTTTTGTTTCTGAGCTCTGAACTCTCCAAAAATATGAACTCATGAGCTCACAAAGAATCCGGCTCAATGTTATCAGATTACAGGTAAATTGTACATAAGGTAGCAGTAATTTTTAGCATTGTCAATACATTATGCAATCGCCATTTGCACTATATTCAGTCTGTCCATTCTGACACAATGATTGAATGTACTGGCTTCAAAAACCTACGACGCTGATCTTAGCCATTCGTATAGTTTAAAGTATCCATTCTTGAAGTAAACATTAAATGCCTCTTTGTTTATTTCAATGGAGCTTTAGCTGATTTCGGTTATACTTCACCAGGGGTTGATATCTGCTAGACAATGATCGGAAAGCAAGCAGCACAACAGAGTCATTTCCTGTTAGTTGTGAAATGTCCATCATGTAGTGCTGATGACCGCTTGGGGTGTATTTTCCAGGCCTTTTAGGTTTCGACACGTGCATCTTACCATCCAGCTATTCATCTACAGTGTAATACACCCTGTTTTCCAACTTCCATGTTGTTGTAATGTTTCGTCTTAAGAAGTTGTAACTCCTTGAGTATTTTCAGTCCAGATTGAGTAATGTACTGGTTTATTTTTATGTGTTTAAGTAATAATTATTTCACGACTACTTCTTTTAGTTTTACGGAAATATTGACGAATACATATGAAATAGATTTCGTAATACTGTAGTCTTCGTTTCCACGAGTATTTTCTTTTCATGTCGCATATCCGTGCATATTTCCCTTTGAAGTTGAAAAAGTTTTTTTTTCAATCAGAAATCAAGATCACATGAGTAGGTTTGAATATACGAACCTTAAGAAAACTTAATTACACTGAAATGGCTCATGGAACGGAACTCTGTCACATAAAAGTGAACTGACGATCATTCGGATTTCGTAGTATTAGCTTAAGTGGTGAATAGCCAATCGTATTTATTGTGAATGGGCGTCATTTTGATTGGGCATTTTATTTTTTACAGAAATCAATTTTTCTGTAATGAAATTCATATTGTCTGGGCAAAAATAGACATTCATATCTCATTTGGATTTTAATCTGCTGACAGGAAAAATTTGGAAAAAAAAACACTGTCTTTTTGTCAGAATGCACTGAATTTAAACCCATGAACACGTGTGCCTTTATTTCACGGTGAAGTTCTAAAGACTCTTTTTTCTAGACAGTAGAAGTTGTTTTCGAGTTATAAAGTGCTTACTAATACAGCTGAGAGTGTTGAAATCATTCACGGTATGTGACTACTACTTGTAACCATTTGCCCGACTAACTTCTAAACTGTCTATTCTGTTCCTTTCATCTTCATGTTTGATTAAATGAGAATGATCAGTTTTGCGGAATTTGACAGTAGAAACGGCACGTTCATTTTGTTTTTGTGACCGGTTCTTTACTGAGTTTTCTTCATTCACTATAAAGCCCAATTAATGGATGGTTAGACATATATATATATATATATATATATATATATATATATATATATATATATTTGTCATAAAACTACAATCTAATGAATACGAAATATGAAATTTCGGTGCTTTTTTTCAGAAATAAAATAATTAATGTAAATAGTTGTGCCATTGAATTTATAAAATATTCCCGCATAATTGTGATCTGACCAGTGACCTTGAAACTATACCATTCATTGGATTACAGAACCTAATGTGTATGCAATATCACGAAGCCGTTTATTTACGCGAATAATTAACATTATGAAACACATTAAAGACGATATTTTGTTTAGCCTGACGTAAATGAAAAATAGTCTCCGATTCCAATGAAGGGTGTCCGTTTTCGTGTTTCACAGGTATAGAGAGGATTTCATCTTTAGGAACATGGAAGTACTCTCCTCCTATGTGTTTATTTACAAGAAAAAAATGCAGACAATAATAAAACACGCTAGCTCTAATACTTTCCTTAGCCCTAACCTTAATACTATTCATAATCCTAATGTGCTATCAATCCATTATCAGAATAATACGTGAAAACGAGATCAGGACAAAATTTGCACATCAGTTCGAACTCAGCTTTCATACTGACGCTATAATAACGGCAGGTTCTGTAATCCAACGAAAGGTAAGCGTTCAAGGTCATCGGCGCTTTCACACCGAGTGGTTGCTACTATTTAGGACTCTCACCGACCATGCACATGGTCCGAGGTTCGATCCCCTGCCGACGCACACACGATATCTGTGGTCAGCCTGCAAAATTTGGGCTACCGATATCCATTCTGAAAATTCCATACTTGTACTGAAAATACGGTGTGGCATCAAGCTGTAATCAAAAATGAATAAATAAATAAACTGCGTTAACGCTGTGTCACTGGACTCGTTAATCTGAAGACCCATGCTAAAGCAACCTAACCATTTTGCATTTTGTCGTTTTACTTTCGATTGACTTTGAATGACTTTTAAGTGACTAAGCACTCATCTCTGTTTGACGACAAAGACACTGGCATATATATGTCCAGTTTCAGACAACTTAGCTATTGTTCTTGCTGACCATTTATAATCTGATGTCATAGATTGCCGAGGATAACAGTTTTACACTGTCATATGATCCTATCACTAGAAAGACGCATACATATTATGGAAAGAAAAATCGCGTATTGTTGCCAAAAGATCTTTGTGCTATTTTTAATTTTAGAAAATTCGGTGTTTATCGGTCAAATTTGTGAACAAAGAAAAGACATTTAATAGGAATTTCACTACTATATTTAATTAGAAAGGTCATTTATTTTAAAAGACTATTGAGTGAAGAACAGAGTCTCAGATGACTCATTATTAGACAGACAACTAGGTCAACTTAAGTAAATAACAAACAAACAAACAAAAAAACTGCACATGTGATTTCAATGATATTCACTCATTTGTTGTCTGTCGAAATCTATGAAAATAATGGTCTATTTGAAAAGATGGAGTTAAAAGAGATTAATTATTCCGGTATCAATACTGACAAAGGAGATGTGGCTTTAAGCATCCAACCTGCAGTCAGTGCGTCCTAGGTTTGAATCCCATTGCACGTACTTTATCCTGCACAAATGAACATCGGAACCAAACAAATAATTTCTGACTGACTAACAGTATGACATTCTATTGACTCAGTTATATACTATTGGGATTTCGACTCTAGAGAGCACTGTTACAGACGATTGGGGTGAGCATGTCAAAGGCAATAAACATCCGAAAAGAAAGACAAATCTTCACTATTCTGAAATCAGTCTGGAAATCTACTTCACTCAGCCTCAGGAATAATATTCGAATCTTCAACACTAATGTCAAGTCAGTCACTGTTTCTGTATGGTATTGGAACTTGACGCGTTCGTCATGAGGAATATTTCCAGCAGGCTACTGAAGATTTTAATTAAAAGCCGCCTTTCCTGGCTCCATAATGACGATCAGATGATTGGTGAGAAGGGATAAGAAAAAAGGAACTCTTGGAACAAGCCAACCAAGAACCGGTCAGCCGAAAATAGTGTAGAAGAAGCTGTAGATGGATTGCACACAGGCTGAGGAGACCACTGGGTGACGTCACGCCCACAGAAGGCCTTCAAGTAGAACCTGAATGGGATACGACGAGTTGAGAGTCCGAAGATGATAAGGAGGAGATCGTGTGATTAGGAGATGAGAGCTTATAGGCAATTGTGAACAGGATGAAACAGAGATGTAGTATTAAATCCCTGTGTTGCACTCAAAACCCTTTGGAATAATAATAATAATAGTGAAAGCAATCTCGTACACTACATCACTAACATTAAAAGTTCACATCCCTCAATAATAGACTCTAATAGTGCATTACTTAATTTTATTTTACCTATGTTAACTAGCAAATGAATACAAAATTAAGAATGCAAAGGCCACTGTCCTTTAAGGTAGGGTAAAAACGTACCGATTAGTATTGGTGTGTAGATCAAAGTAGTCAATGTACTAACATATATACATACACATAAAAGGATAGAATACAACATTCATACAAAGTCATCATCACATGATAGGGGTTAACATTAAGATAACCCATAATCACATAGTAACAACAAAAGGCAAGACACAGAAGCCATAGTATATTTCATTAGTCATACTGCTGTTTATATATCTATGCTATTTATATTCATTAACCGATCACTGAGCCTGTGATTTCGGTTTGCGTCAAGCGAAATGAAATACAATGTTCAAATATACCTAGTATTTTGTTGTTAATACAGCAGTATATAACTGTGAGAAAAGTATTCTGTCTCTAACATCAAATACAATGTTGAACTACATATATTGTATGGTATTGTATTGTATTGATATTGCCAACTTGAACTGTGGAAATATATATGAGAATCATATTCCATTGTCTGTATCACACCACCACGACATGATAGACAAGATATCAGGCGGTATACATTAGTGATAGGCCGTCATGCTTCCTGTGTATCTGTTGTGATTATCACTAGTCTATTGCTACGGTTTGAAATGTTCACTCAACCAGCTGGAATATGAGTGTTTAATCAAATAGGTCTTTTATGTTTATGCAGTGAAAAGGTATTCAAAATATTATTTGACTAAGTATGTTGATAAGCTGTAATATGAACTTTGATTGCACTACTAAGTAACTGATATTGGCCTGGGCAACAGTAAAGAATAGACACACCAAAGTCAAGTTGTGATGGTGTGATACAGACAATATGTCACGTCGACGGAATATTATTCTCACATATTCACACAGTTCAATACGGACGGCATTAGCAACAGGATAGGATATATCCATTTGAACATTCTGTTTGTTGCTAGAGTCAGAATCTTATTCTTACACTTCAGTACATCTATGCAAGAGGATACTATGTATTTGAACATTCTGTTTGATGTCGTTTAATGTAAGCCAAAATCACGCGGTCAATGATTGGTTAACGAATATATAGATATGCATTTATAATATATATATATATACATACATCTATATATGTTAATTATTCCTGTACGTTCCCATGAGGAACATAGGACTTCAAGCTAGAAACTTGAAGTTTTGGTAGTAGTGGTGTTTGTTTTTATGGTATGGGGTTGCAAGCCTCATGTCCAACCTTCCCTCTTTACCAGTCTCATTACTGCCTGAGCTAGGTAAAGGAGTGCGTCGACCGGGGACTGAACCCCGGACCACATGCGTGGTTGGCAAGCCTTCTACCACTGTACCACCAACGCACTCCATGAACTGATAGTCTAAACTAAATAACTAATAATGAATATATATATATATATATATATATATCAAATGAATCTAGAATGCCTTTTTGTTATATTTGGGATTCATTATCTGGATGTACCTGCACCCTAACAAGTGATGACTTCCGTATTGAAACTGCGACTCGTAAGCTGTCGCTCTATGCGCTGAAATAATATCCACGAGGCTATTCAACTATGAGAGTCACATCTTATGAAACGATGATCACAGTTCTTATTCCTCGAGATTATTTTCAGTTTCACATTGACGGATTCCATGGAACTAAAATTCTGGGTCTCTGTTGATAGCACGTGCATTCAGTTGAGGAGTCCAAAACAGGACGAAACGTGAGTAGTGCGTTTTCTTGCTAGCCGTCATAAAACTAATAACATCAAATCAAATTCAAGGCATTGCTGAAGCATGAGTATTAGGAGCCTACTTGCCAAAAGAGACTAAACATCTCCAACTAATAGAAGTTATTTATCTATTATTCCAAAATGATTTCACGACCCCGTCGTAGGGCATTAACGAGGATTCAGTGAAGAGAGGCTTATCAATGAATTTATTAGTAAGCTGTACAATCGTATGTATGTATATATGTGATTTCCCACACAACAACAACAGAAAAACTATACCCCGTAAAGAAGTTTCACCGATAGGTGTGAAAAAATATTTGTCACTTTAATCACAGTTAAACAAACATGAAGCAATAACAAGACTGGTTACATAGTACGTTAAATAATTCCTGAAATGTATGAATGTTGTAGAGTGGGATGGAGAATTAGTAGGATTATTACAATTGGGTTCCGAGTGGAAAATAGGGCTTCAACAACACATCTCCACTCTCTTCTATTTTCTCCTGTCCTCTTCAGATGGGTCCGCGATTGCTAAAACTCTTCCACTTTTTCCTAGCACAATCTCTTCCATGTCACCCTCACACCCACTACCAACTTGTCGCTTCCCTATGGGATTCCGCTCGAGCAATGACGCGCTTTGCTCACGATGTCATCCAACGTTCTCCTCAATGTATGCCCGATCCACCTCCATCCTCTCCTACATATCTGCTGAGCGATCGGCTCATGGTTGGTTTGTTGCAAGGGAGAGTTTCTTGTTACTATTTCTCTCTGCTCGGTTAGCCATTTGATCTTCAAGATGGAGACAGCGAAGTCAGCTGTTGGAAAAAGTCTGCAACTTGTTGGAAATCCTGTCACGACACGCAGTGCAAGTTTCTGACCCGTATAGAAGGACTGAGTGACTGACTGACTGACTTCACATTTGTGTTGAAAATCCGAATCTTGTCCATTATGCAGCTGAGTGAGGCAGAATATTTCCAAACTGGTTTCAGGTTTATGAATGCGTGTGTGTACCTTGCCTTTCTGATTCTGACTGGCTGACTTTGTTGTCTTCATCCGTTCGGCGTGACTGTGGTTGAAACGATGCTGGTTGCCTAGATAAGTTGAATCTCTCCCGTCGATGGTGATTGGTGCTGGTTGTTGTCGCTATTGTTGCGGTTCGTTGGTTATCCTCATCACCTCCATCTCCACCTTCTCTATGTTCACCTGTTCACCAGTCCTGTCTTCGCTGACTGACTGCCTCTTCTGCCAGTTTACTGGTTTCCGCCTGTAAATCTTCGAGTTTGTGTGACATTTGACATAAGTCATCCACGCGCGAAATCCAGATCTTCTAGAGTCTTCTTATCGTTGGTCCAGCGTATTCCTGCCTCCTCGCTTCCCACTCACAGTCTGATGCATAATCCAGTCCACGACAATTGATAATATCATCGTGAGTGATAATAGGCAGATAGCCAGCTTGTCTTACTCCTTCTTGTATTCACTCTGAACGCCTCGCTGAGTTTCCCGTTGTGGCCCTCCTGACACGTGTCATTGTCACATAACCAGCTGTTGAATGAAGTTGATGCAAACTGGGGCACTGCATGTCGTAGTTCGAAATTACTTGTCGGTCAACACTGTCTGGTGAGGTCCTTTTCGAATTCGATGGAGTTGAGGTGGATGTTTGACTGCCATTCTATTCTTTGTTCTGTGATGACAACGCGCAGCGTTGAAATTCGATCAGCACATGATTCGCCATTGCTAAATCCAGCTTGTTCTGTAAGGTGGCGGAATTCTGTATGCAGTGGATCCTTTACTCTCTCCAGAATGATGAGACTTATTATTTTACTTGGCGTTGGCAAGAGAATTATTCCACTCCAGTTCTCTCACAGGCCTAAGTCTCCCTTCTTTAGCAGCTTGACAAGGAAGCTTTTCTTCCAGTCAGTAGGCACCTTCCCTTCCTGCCAAACATTTTGCAATAATGGGGTGAGAAGATCTGCCGTAATCTCTCGGGCCTTCTACAGTGCTGCCTTCCCGGCCAGTGTTCAGTAGCTTGATCGCATTTAATATTTCTTCTTTCGTTGGAGGAATGGTGTCCGCTGTCAGGCAGTTCCGTGCGTGTTGTTGGTGGTGGTAGTATTTCTGGGCGAGTTGCAGGTGATGGTCGATTCCAGGGTCCTTTGCAGTGATCGGCCCATTTGTTTTATTTGTTTGTCCTCTTTCTTATTCAGGTTCCTTTGAGCATCTTTTATTGGTTTCATCATCTGGGTTAATCTTTCTACGGATAGAGACCTAATCATCTGAAATAATGTCCTGATGTATCTTTTGCCTGAGGCCTTTCTGCTTCAGTTGCCAGTGTGTCGAAGAATTGTCGTTTGTCTTTTCTAACACTCTTCTTCATTTCTTTATTCAGTGCAGTGTACACTGAACTCAGCTTCTCCTTCTGTTGTCCATCTTTCTATCGAGTCATCTCCTCTTTCACCATCCTCCTCACCTCGATTAGCTTCCATGTACGTATCCGTTGACAGCCATTCCTTATCTTGTCTCTTCCTTCTTTCTAAAACAGTTGTACACGTTTCCTTGAATATCGCTTTCAGAAAGTTCCAATGTTCTTCTGCGTAGATTTCCTCGGTGATACCATGTAGTGTCTCCAACTTTGCTCTGATCTGATCTGTAGTGAAGGCATCCCTTGTAGATTTCTCCTTCAGTTTCTGAAAGTTGAACTTGAATTACAATGGCCTGTCCCCAGTTGTTTTAAGGGATCTCAGCTTCACCTTGAAGGTTCCTTGAACTAGGTGATGGTCTGAACCCACCCATATCTGCTCCCCATCTCGACACTGTCTCCAGGAGGCTGAGTGTCCACTTTCTTGAGCAATGTTGAGATGAAATCCCTCTGGCTTGTGGTATGTCCATCAGGCAAAACCCGTGTCGCTGGCCTTGTGTATATCCTTGTGCTTGTACACGCTGCCTCCGATTACCAAACCGCTGAAAGCGCAGAAGTCTGAGAATAATTTTCCGTTCTTATTCATTCCACCAAGTGAGAGACCATGATGAGTTCTCTATTCCTGTATTACCAGCTCCCAGTTTGCATTCATATCTCCCATGAGGATTTTGATGTCACCATTTGGGATGTTGTCAATTAGTCTTTGTAGTTGTCTGTAAAAATCCTCCTCCTCTTCTTGTTCGGCGTTGTTTGTGGCACTGTGCGTAGCATTGGATAATTGTTACCTTCCTTCCTTTGGAGCTGAATCTTGCTGTCATAATCCTGGATGAAATTGATTCCCATTGCATTAGCGCTTTAGCTGCCATTGATGACATCATGATAGACACTCATTTGCTTAGTGTGCGCGTGGTTGTAGTCTGAGTCATTAAACCGGAGTAGATTACTGACTCTCAAGTTGACAATTTTGATAATCCACATACATTCCATCAGCTCTCACAGATACCCTGCACTTCTAAGCCATATCGTTGCATTTCTTTGAGTACCTGGGCAACCTTCTTGGCCTCGTACATTGTACGAACATTCCCCGTCCCCATTCTTATTCTTGCTTTCATCCAGAGAAGACACATCGACTGGTTGACTGGCTTCCCGAATGCAGGCTTTCAACAGCCTTCTCCTATTCGAGCAAAGAATAAGATCGTTGTCTGAATGTTTTGTAATTTTAATATATTTTTTGCGCGTTAAAGTTTCTCGATAAGTTTGTGGTGTAGGGTTGCTAGTCCCACGCTCAACCCGGGCTTGGGACTGGCTAGAAAACTAGCAAGGTAGTTAACTAGGTGAGGTTATCAGTAAAATTAGTAGACAAATAAAACATTATATAACAAGGTGAGAAGTTTGATAAGTAAAGTGACCTGGAATTAAATAAATAGAGGGTGAAAAGACGAGATAATACTGGAGATTGTTCATAGTGAAAGTACAAAAACCTACAGAAACCAATACTTGAAAATCGATCTGATGCTCACTAACGACTGGTCCTATTCAGTCAGTGACCTGAGGTTCTAGTGGGAGGCCGTGACCAGTAGGGTACAGCAGGTTGAAGGTGAGGCAGTAACTCATCGAAGAAGACATTGGGAAGTTGTCCACTATGTCATGAATTGGTAGAAGTAAGAATTCATGGGTTGGCCATTGGATCGGATCCCAATGGCTTAATGGTCTACGAGATCGCCAGCCTTGTAAACAGAAGGCTGAACAGTCGCAAACTAGGTTGACGAAACAGCTGTCCAGTACTCTGAGCTGGTTTTCCAATGGTTCTCTAACTGATGTCAGCTCTTGATGAAATCCTCCGACCAATCAAATGAAATCCCCACAAAAACCAAATAATTGAAAAGTAATAATAGGCAAAAATGGGGCTATAATAATGCAGTAAGTGAATATCCAGTCACCTTACCCCTATAACCCCTTCCTTCAAAGTTTTTTATACGGCGAAAAATAACCTGTCGAAATTGCTACATAACCAGCCCATCTGTATTTCTGAAGCTTTAGCTATTCAAATAGCAAAGCCAGAACTCTGTACAGAAAAGATATTTATTCAACGGCTCCTTGTTACATGGTTTTAATCCGTCAACTCTGAGCTACTATTGTCCCCATTTTCATCATGGCCCTACTTATTTCCCATTTTCTTTGACTACTCTGTATTCCCATGAGTTAATATTTCTGCTGATATTTATTATTTCCAGTTTTAACAGTCCCCAGTATTATCTCACTTGGCAACCTTTATTTATTTAATTCAAGATGACTTGTTATTTAATGCTTTATCTGTCTACTAATCTTACTAATTCTCCCCCCCTTTCTAAGAGATTTATACATTCCATGAATTTTATTCTACATATTATGTAACTAACCTAGTTCACTGCTTCACGTCCAACTATGATTATTATCACAAATATTTTGCTTGAATTCACATTACATAAATTTAAATATCCAGACGATACAAGTGTTATGAGTTTCCTGGAATAATCTCAGCGCCAAGTCAGACTGAATCATTATCAATATCCAGACCACAACAGATGTCACGAATTTCGTAATAATTCACACCATTATTTCAAATATGTATATATATATATCGATTGTACAGTTTGATAATAAGTCCATTAAAAAGTGTCTTTTCTCTAAATCACTTGTTATCGATTTTCTGCGCATCCTAATGAGAATTTCCCATCAATTTCAGTGTGACTGTCTCCCACTTTTTTCAACAAATAATGATGGTGATGATGATGATGATGAAAATAATAAGATAAACAATAAAAACCCCACGATAATGTGGACAGTTACATCAGTTAAATTAAGCTCACACTTCTAAAATTAATGAAGACAGAGTTATACTAAATTAAGAACATGGGATGCATGAATGAAGTTCATGTGTGCATACACTACAGATGGATGAAAGAGATGTGAAAAATAGAGAATGAAGAACAAATACAGAGGTTAAACATAAACAAAAACCCTCTATCTCTCCCCCTCTCTGTCTCAATCTCTTGGTAAGTACAGATTTCAAAATCTTAAAATAACTAACACAACAGCCAACTTAAAAACTCTACCAAATACCCTTAAATGCTCATTTTCACTATATTTTGGCAGTCTAAAAATTTTTTGTCGTTGTTATTGCCAGTGATCTTTGGCGTAGTGATTGAAACAAAGGGCCTCCGTGACACATCTCCACTATACTCGACTCTCTGCTGTCACTCATTTCCAATCGGTCGCACAGCTGCCAACAAACTTTCATTTTCGTCTCATATGATCTCCTCCATGTCACGTCTCCTCAGACGTCGAACCAGTTGCTTTCCAGTCAGGTTCCACTCGACAGCCTTGCTTGGCCTGAGATTTCACTAGAAAAATATTTATTTTAAAATTAAAATAGTGATCAGTGGACAAAGAACATTCATATCAATAAATTCTTCTGAAGGTTCTACAATCATCTGTATACACTTGTTTTAGATTAATTGTTATCTACAGGATTTGCGTTTTTCTGCATAACACTAATTCATCACAGTCAAATAAATCTTAGAGTTTTATACCAAGAGAGGTAGCCTGTGAGTGAATTGTTGCTAGATTATTGCATAAAATGGACAGTCAAAAGTGAAATTGAAAACTATCCTTGATATGTATGATTATTAGTATTATTCATTGGTTACCGAATAGAACATGGGGCTTCAACAACACATCTCCATTTCACTTCGTTTTCTGCAGTCCTCCTTCCTTAGCTGGCTCCACGACTGTCGTTTCCTCTACACACTATCTCTTCCATGCTACCCTGCAATGCTCATCTTATCGTTTCCCATTCGATTTCTACTCCAGGACCTGCCGTGCGTGTCATGTCACTCAACTGTTTCCTCAGCACATGTCTAATCCCTCTGCATTCATTTCTACGTACTTTTTTCGAGGGTAATGTGCTTTTGACTGGTTCTTTGGCGGCCAGAGTTCCTTGTTGCCTTCTGATCTTCATTGGCCTGTTGGAAATGCTTCTCGTGATGAACACGTCAAGTTTCTAAACCACTGACTGACTTGACATTAGTGTTGAAGATTCGAATGTTATTCCTGAGGCTGAGTGAAGTAGATTTCCAGACTGATTTCAGAGTAGTATGAAGATTTGTCTTTCTTTTCGGATGTTTATTGCCTTTGACATGCTCACCTGTACCGTCTGTAGTTGAAACGATGTCGCCTAAATAGGTGAAAGAAGTGACTTGCATAAAATTTCTTCCGTTGTCAGTGACTAGTGCTTGTTGTTGTTGTTGGTGGTGGTGGTCATTTGGTATCTTCATCAGCTTTGTCTTCTCTATGTTCACTCGAAGACCTGTCTTCGCTGAACGACTTATTGACTCATTCATTTTCAATTCTAAAACAAAAGTGATCGAGGAAATTAATTTTTGAAATTGATAAGAAATAGTTGCATGCTGGTATAAACTACTTCTCAGAATGCTAAGAACCAGCGTCTCCAGACTTTTGGTGATTTTGTTTAAAATCATTTTCAGTGTAGCAAATGCATTCACTCTTTGTAGCCTCACAGATCCTTTGAATCTATCTTAATGTGTTTTTTTTTAACGTTTCTATTCTTTCTCCTGTATTTTCCCACTCATTTTAGTTCTTTTAAGTCAATTTTTTCTCGCCCTTCTCTACCTTTGTGTGTAGCACAGAGTGTGGCAACTTGAACTGCTGCACTACTGTGCAAAGTACTCCATTGAAACTCAGTCAGTCAGCTGCATTACTACTGACTGACATGAGTAGCTAAAAACCACTGATTCTGGTCAGATAGCTGAGTTGTTTTGAACCAGGCGAATACAAAGAGCATCAATATTTTCTAACAGAAAGACAAAAGGTGATGCATAGAATAATCTCATTACAAACGCTACATGTGAAGAGAACCAGACTGATGAGTGTAAAGCAAATCTTTCTTTTTTAATGACTAATTACAATGAACATTAACAATATAATACACCTTGTGTTGATTCCATCACCTGGAAATTATATCAGACATTCCTTGACTGTGGATGTTTTGTTCTTCACTGCTTGACGCCTACTCAGTTCTCTACAGAATTGCAGTCCTCTGCTCACGTTTCTTCCACACCAGTGCGTCAGCAGCATAAAGTCAGCCGGTAAAAGTATAATGGTATATGTTCTTCAGAGTCTAACGACTTTAAAATGAAGGTATTTTAAGGAAAAAAAGCAATGTTAACTATATGACGAATACATTTAATACTGAATAACTGATTGTTACTGCTGTGGATATTTGAATACCACTCGGAATATCAAGAGAACTATTAAAAAATTGACCATACACAATTAACTGACTGTTTATGAATGCTGATATTCTACTAATATTTCACATTTTCTTCCAAGTCAACAAGGACCAGGAACTAATCATCCAAGAAAGTAAATAACATCCTTCTGTAACGACAGAGAACTGTGATATTTCGTGGCAGAATTATTTGTCTGGTAAAATAACGTACAGTGATGGCAACTTTGAAACTTCAGTTTGCTAAAGGTATTCGTATTCTGCTTCATTACGTTTCCTACCATGATTCAAATATCTTTTCACAATCTTCTCCGTCCCTATCCGTCCCGCCTGGCATTTTATCCATCGCTCCAATATTCAGGACCACTCCAGAAAATGTAACGAATATTTTATTTATCAATTCTTGTCATTGTCACACGCCAGACTATATGTTAACTGAATTCCACTCATCAAGTCTGTAACACATGTGTTAAGCGCAGTGAATGGCATGCACTACATTCATTTCTCAAGTGAGAGTGATCTTAAATCCTATTGAAGTGAGATATGGTGCGCTGATCAACTAATCTTCCCATCAGCAACCTATGCGCAGCTGACAGTTTGAGTTTTAAAAGATGATATCAGCTTTGTAGTGATTTCATTAGTCCCAGTTTAACACATAAACTGATATCAGTAAGAGAAGCATTGAAACTCATGAATTACCGGACGACCGTTTCGTTCCATTTTCGGATTCTTCAGCAGTAGGCATTTATAACTCCACCTGCGATGGAGCACCGGACCTTCACTTTACGACGCCAGCCCGTTGACTATTCCACCGCTGGATTAAAATCCAATGGCCCATTTATTCTAACCTCCGCCTATTCGAATGCTCCCCAGTCAATGACTGCAGGATGGAGTGCCCAGAGTTCTAGTAACGTCCACCAAGTCGGGTGTGATAACAAACACTTGCTGATAGCATTGGCTGGCAGAAGTCAGAATTGATAGGCCACTGGATTCCACTCCACTGGTTGAATGGTCGATTGGCTGGCCTCATAACCTGAGGGTATTGGGTCTAATCCCTGGTGTGGTCATGGGTGCGTACCATTGAAGAGTCCTAAACAAGGACGAAACAGTTGTCCGGTATTTTTGAGTTTTAAACAGTTCCATTTACGGCGTCTTTCCATTTCTTTTGTTCCACCTTTTGTAGCTTGTACACCGCATTCTGATTCCAATTGTTTTCTTTTCTCGGTGAAATCACTACACATATACTACTCATCATTTTCATTATTATAAGTAGCATGCAGTTAAAAGTGAATAACTACAACTTCACAGAAGATTGTGTTTGAACCACTAATTATGGAGAAACTCTGGATCATAAATCTTCTGATGTCTATCTTGAAGCATGCAAACCTGAGGATAAAGATATGCTATTATTAGTGGATTCCTTGATTTATAGAATCATCCAATATAGTCTGGCGACATTAATCGTGCTATAGGTTGGGTTTTTTCAGGATTCCGTGTGACGCCTCCGCATGATAAAAAGAGTATATGGTAGCATTTAAATTGAAGAGAACAAAAAACATTATATCCAGCAGATTAAATATGAGAGGGTGGGATGGGGATTACAAGGGATGTGATACACTGGGCTGGGTCATTCATTAGTTTTAAAAAAATGCCAGAAGCATTTCACTTATGAGGAGTGGGGGATTTGGAGCGCTTTTTCTTGTAGTCTTAAATAATCCGCCTACGTGTCATTTTTTTTCCTGTATCGACCTTGAATGTACCAATAAAATGCTCCTGCTAGGGAAAAGTAGGAAGTATGCATCTATCACGCATTAATTACTTCTATAGAAAAGCGAATTAGTGAAAGGGAGGAAAATCGAATATAAAAGGAAACGGTGTTTTTTTCACTCCCTAGTTGTCGTATTTTTTTCTTCATTCTTATTTCACACCCAAATACGCTAGCGAGTCAGCATCTTCACCCCTACAGCATAATTTAGAAGAGAAGAATAAGGAAAAAATGCAATAAAAGGGGGGTTTAATAAAGTATATGAATTCTGTGGAACTCTTAGGCGTAGATTATTATTTGATACTCAGTAAATTCATTTTCAAGCGCTGATTAGTGCAGATTTGAATGATTACAATGTGTATTATATCACAAATCCATGCTAACTAGGGAATGAGTGAAAACCAGGGTACACTGGAAAGGTGTTTCGTCCTAGTTGAGGATTCTTCAGGCCACGACTAAAAATGATACGTAAATTATGTTTTGATTCAGACGGGTGAGTCTGGCACTACTCACTTCACCAGATTGTCATCATAGGTTTACTGTTTATTTCACTAATTCATTTTTTGCGTAACTATGGGCATGAATGGAACCTGAACAGGAAGCGATGAGTTGGGAGTCCGAGGCTGACATAGAGAAGACCATGCGAAGAGGAAAGGGAAGCTAGTGGACAGTTGTGGAGCCAAATGAAAGTCATGAAAGAGAAGAGAAGACAATGAAAATGTGCTCCTGAGGCCCTTTGTTCCACTTGGAACTCAAGGGATGAATATAATAATAATAATATGGTATAAGTGTTATATACCGTCCTTTTCATATTATCAAGTCCTTTATTTTGACAATAACAATCTGATTAGCTTTATTGTAAAGATTAAGGCTGAACAACTGAAGTAGCCGGGTAATACCAGATAGAAATTTCTTTCAAACTGATCATTTGCCAACTAAAATGCCCGCAATTTCATGCCCACACTATTTCAATGCACGATAGTCTATTACCGACCAACTGTTAATGAATACTATTTGCACACTAAAAGACATATTAGGCGAACTGAGGAGATTAGATGTATTTTTACAGGATAAAGGTGAACAATGGAAAATCACAATAATTTATACATTTTTTTACATGACCAATTGTTCTTCGACTATAATTAGCACCATAGCAATGAAAATTCAAGGGAAAATGTTGAACACTGCAAAAATCATAGCTTTTTCGTATTTTATCAGAGAATTTCGTGTTCTTTAGTACCGTAACTTCTCTTCGCATTAGCTGTTAAAAATCTGTGGATATGAGTGTTTGTTAGGAGACACTATTTATATGACTCTACACCATTTTTACTAAATCAATTTGTGTTCCTTTTATGAATTTCAACAAAACAATAAGAAGATGTAATTTATCTGAAACGTGTAATATACATATTGGTGTAACACATTTGCGTCATTCTGATCGCACACATGTACTCGGCACACGTATTTATATAAAAGGCAACAGAGTACAAAGAATCAAAATTTCACCCAATATTAGTCAGAATGTTTGTGGGTGACGATCACGTAAAGGGGGAAAGTAAATGAAGTAAAATGAGGCAGTTAATCTATAATTTAGGAAAAACACACCAGAAAAAGGATTTTTCGGAAAAAAACAACAGGTCATATACTACTAACTCCAGTGAGTAGTTTGAAACTATTCACACCAATCAGTTGTGCTTTTTAGATAAACAATCTGCATTTTTTTTAAAAAGACCTCATTAGCTGTATAGTCGCTTGGATTCATCTGAGTCAGCAGAATCAGACTACATCAGTACTGTGTAACAAACTGATACAAGTAGTACCAGATTAGTTATACGCGAAATGCACAGTCTGTAGTTAAATTTCAAACGGAATCACGATAGGATTTCATCTTAGACTGCACATTTTTAAGCGCTCACAGTTACATTAGCGAGATAACTTTGAAATAGATAATGAAATTTAAGTTTTATTTAGTCAGTTGGTGTTTCTTTTCACTCCTTGAGATCAGAGGGGAACATCCATGAAAAAGCATCATCATATTCAGTGCATTTCATATTACTTTAACCATCAGAGTGAGTTTAGGAGCCGTCACCTACTCTGACTCACGTTATCAACCTACTACAACAAATATTTCGAAAGAAATGGGAGCAAAACTTCACGGAGTAAATAATGGAGCATACTTGGGACGGAACAATATTGCTCCAAAATGGTGCATTGTCGATTATTATATTACTTGAAGATCTTGCACAAGGGGTGAATACCATGCAATGAAAAAAAAGGCGGAATTTCCGTACTCTGTTGATAATGAACGTTCCAGAGTGAAGCTTTTATAACTCATAGTATCAGACATTTGAATTTTCAGTAGCGATGGTCTTGTCTACACATCCAGCAGGGCGAGTGTCGGAAAATCGCACCCCTGACCCGCTACTAAAATGAATAATTATTTCACAGTAGTTTGACGAAGAAGAAAGAATTGATCATCAAAGTTCAATGCTCTAACTCTTAACACCTTAGTCCATACAGTTCTTTTTTTTAACCAAGTTGTTGAGTTTGTAAGTAGTATCTAGTTGAGTTCAACACCGATTGTGTCAGGAATGGAAATTAGCCAGAAGGACAACTGAAAGGTAATCTCTTTAGTGTCCAGTCATTTTTTGGCTTGCATTTCAAATCCGATTATGACCACCACATCTCCGACTGCATAAATCGGTGCAAAAATGCTGAAAAGATACAGTTTTTACAAGTAAGGTGGTTAGCAAATATGAGTCGTGTTTTAAAACTGTATTCTTGTAGTTTAGATTAGGTATAATAATAATAGCAAAAGTAATAATTGCCCTATTGCAAACAGTATTCCTGACGCAATGTGGAATCGCTGTATGTAATAAAATATTACCCTACAAGAATTTATCGAATTCTCTGGGAAAACTTAATGAAAACACTTCTGACTTCTGAATTATTCTACTGTGAGTAGCAACATCAATAACAACAACCTTCTGTTCTACATTGCTTTTCAAATTGGCTTTTCTATTTAGCATGAATAAGTAGAGAGAAATGAACAGAAGTTTATGTATTTAGTTTGCCAGCTGTTCATAAGAAATGCAACTGCATATTAACGACAACTGTTAACTATGTTATTACTGACAACCTAGTGGTTCAAACGTTTAATATTTGCATTCCTAACAGACATGCAACAGAGAAAAAGAGACTTCAAAAAACGGAAGCAGTTGAATCAGATATTTTCACGTTTTGGGAATTGTTCAATACCTTACAAAATATACTGTTTCAATCGTTTCCTGTTATTCCAGTACACATGTAGTGCCAAGACCTATTTGAGATAGAGAAATGCTCATTCTGACGCATTATTATTATTATTTTCAATCTATGTCAAAGAAAGATTTATAGTCCATAAGAAAACCTAACTTTATTTTTTCAAGCTGGATTTCGTTACACATCAATATCACTAACAGAACCTTTGAAAACCAGGGAGTTTTGGACACCCATTTTGTCGCATTTTGACAATCTTCAGCAGGACCCACGACACAAGTGCAGATTGAAAACAGGACTTTTAGGTGGATGAATATTATTGTTCAGCCACTTGGATAGAATCAAGTCACTTTGTCACCGCTAGATTATTTAATCGTTGAGCGTCTGGCCTTCACAACCGACTTGGTCACAGCCTCCCATTAGAACTCAAGGAAGTCAATTCTGTAGCCAGTTACTAATATGAAGAGGATTTAAAGCACCAGTTTGTATGGATTTGATTAATTTCAGGTTAAATTTCTTGACTAAACCAGGTAGTACTTCACAGTACTGTACGCTAAACACCACGAAATTTGAAGGGGTTAGAACTCATAGACCAATGTATGCATTTCCACTGACCGAGAGGTGATGTGTATCTATCGCAAAACAAAATTTCCTCAGTTCCTTACCCTCGGGGGGTCATGTATGCGTATCGCTGAAGAGTCCTAGCCTAATACGAAACAGCTGTTTAGTACTCATCGGTTCTCGATAGTTTTCTATTTGAAATCGTTTTATGGTGAAACCGAATTTTAAATCAGTATAATCCTCATAAACCATCACTTGAGATAGCTCGGTTTATTTAGCTGCTTAATCAGATTTATACCTTACCTGAGAACAATGCCATGGATAGAAGCTAATAAGATTATCTGACTGGCCGAAACTCAGCAGATGTTATCCCACTTGGAAGAGCAACCTGTTGATGTAAGATGAAGTATATCGATCATAAAAGCGACAGTAACACTGAAATATAATCTTTGTTAAATGTCTTATTGTACCCTGATACGGATAATAATAATATATTTATACTGAACAGTGTTCATATACATTATAATAAAGGTTTTCTTGTATTTCCCAATGAATGAAAAACAAAACGATATTGCTGTTTTTACTGACGTTTCGCTATTTAATGCTAATAGCTTTATCAAAGTATTGTTAAACCAGAATTTACAAAATCTCAGCATATATATAACAACTTAATCATCGTTCCTCAACATGGGGCATTTTCGCGTTGTCAAGTTCATATAATGTACAGAATTTCCAGCCTAATTTATTGCCTAATATTTTCTCTTCATCCAGGATCTTCAAGTAACGTAGTGATTGACAGTAGATCATATTACACAATGCTATCTGACCTCAAGCGAAAACCGGTCCCTTTTGATTCTCCTTCTTTGCCGCATCCTTCGAGAAATTCAAGCCATTTGTTTGAAAACCAATTAAGAAAAATGTAGGAGTAAATTTTGAAACTCAGTGAGATAACTGAATGATTAAAGACTGCAGGTAGTTAGTTTTATTTCTCTGGCAGTGGCAATTTGTACCAAAAATATCAGGAACAGTAACCAAATGTACTGCGATACGTTACCACCGAGAATTATGCTTTTTCTCAAGTTTAGTAGAAACTCTAGAATCAGCAAGTTGTAAACATTTTAAGTACTCGCGAGGGTAAGCCATTAGGAGAAAGTATTTTATTAGATTAAAGCAAAGTGAACAAGAGAAATTACATGCAACATGATGATGGAAGTTTTGGTGGCCCAAGTTTTAAGCAGGCCACCGTGAAAAATTGCTTGAGGAGATACAAGGTCAAAGTTATAAATAAATAGGGTACTCAGAGTTTGGTAAAGTGATTTTAAGTATTGGTTTTGTAGGGATTTTTTTTCATTGGTTGGAGGATTTCATCATGAGCTGACATCAGTTAGAGAACCATTGGAAATCCGGCAGGGAGTTGTGCATACTGTTTCGTCAAACTAGTTAGGGACTGTTCAGCAGTACGGATCAACCGTAGGGGTTTGATCCCAGGACCTTCTGTTTACAAGGCTGGCGATCTCGTAGACCATTAAGCCATTGGGATCCGATCCAATGGCCAACCCATGAATTCTTACTTCTACCAATTCATGACGTAGTGGACCACTTCCCAATGTCTTCTTCGATGAGTTACTGCCTCACCTTCAACCTGCTTCACCCTACTGGTCACGGCCTCCCACTAGAACCTCAGGTCAATGACTGAATAGGACCAGTCGCTAATGAGCATCAGATCGATTTTCAAGTATTGGTTATTGTACTTTCACTATGAACAATCTCCAGTATTATCTCGTCTTTTCACCCTCCATTTATTTAATTCAAGATCACTTTACTTGAAAATTAATCTGATGCTCACTAGCGACTGGCCCTATTCAGGCAGTTAACCTGTGGTTCTAGTGGGAAGCCGTGACCATTAGAGTACAGCAGGTTGAAGGTGAGGCTGGTGAGGTTGGTTCTAACTGATATCAGCTCATGATGAAATCCTCCAACCAAAAAAAAATGATTTTAGCCAGTTTCTTGCATGACTTCAAGTGTCTACCAACTACAATATTAACGCTGTCGGCTCAGAATCACACCATTTATCTTACCAACAAACAGCCTTAAATATTCTTCGCAATAATAACACAATCTTTTCCAAAAAAAAGTCTAACTGACAGCTTACGGTAGGCTTGAAAGCGTAAACTTTGTGATAGAAGTCTGTAAAATTTCATCTCAAAAATGTTTCAGCAGGTTACGTAGAATAAATGATAAAAAAAGACAATTTCATCACAAAAGCATGACATGATAAGTTTTAACGTTTTTCACGATAAGGTGATGAGAAAAATCGATGTAATTTTTTTTAGGGTGCGTGGGAGTAAGTCAGATATTTATAGAATAGAAGGCTAAATGACAGATTTTCCGTAATCTAATTCAGTTATAATAATAATAATAGTAATAATAATAATATGGACATTTATGGGAACAGTACAGACTTCTCAGTATGTTTCATTGCAAAAATATTAAATCTTCCTTCAGGATTCAAATGAACTATCGTCAAGATTTGACAGAATAGTTCTAAAATATTTAGGCGCCGAGTGAGAAGTAGACATTTGTAAGAAATTATATTTGTAAAGTCCCAGGGAGATTGAAATAAGTAATTCCAACGTTTCGTTCGGCAATCTGGTCCGAACTTCTTCAGGGAAATTAATCAAAATTAACATAACAGAGGTTTTATATATAAAAGGCACATCTTTTGTTTTTAAAAACTTTGTCCAATCATGATTCATAAACACAAGTATTAACAAGTATAATAAACAAAATTTTATGAGCTGTGATCAAAATTTGACCTCGGACTTACAAATATTGGTCTACCTTTGTTAAACACTTTAAACAGAGTGTGCATGCGTGTGTGTGTAAACAGTTGTAAAAACATTTCTTAACGTCTCCATAGGAAGATATAGACAGTCAGGAATTTGACCAAGTATTATTAATTAGTGATACATATCCATTTTTATTTATTAATCAGGATTTCCTATGCATCAGCTAACATCAAACCTTCATGTCCGTTCAAACTGCTAGTATCTAGAATTTTATGATTAGACGTATTTTCAAAATTATGGTGTTTAGGATTAGAGTTTAGTAGAAGCACCCTGTCTGACTTATTGCTTTGTCTTCTTTCTGAAGATTGAGCTACTTTATTCGACCTACTGGAGTTGTCAGGTGACTCGACAGCTATGGATTTAGGATATGCATTTTGTTCCAGACAACGGAGATAGAAAGCACGATGATTGTGCCAATTACATAGTTTCTTTGTTAATTTAATTCGATAGCAAAATAATTCAAATGAACTGTCGTCAAGATTTGACCGAATAGTTCTAAAATATTTGGGCGCCGAGTGAAAAGTAGACATTTGTAAAAAATTATATTTGTAATATCTCAGCGATATTGAAATGAGTAATTCCAACGTTTCGTTCGACAATCTGGTCCGAACTTCTTCAGGATCTTAGCGTAAAATACCAAATGTGTGTATATGTGATGTGATTCAGTGCCGTTCGATCTGAAGCAAGATTTCATCGCTTAAGATATTGTTCCGTTATTTCTTGAAGAAAACGCCCAGTAGTAGGTTGAAAGCTGTTGAAAAATATGTAGGAGTGTATGTTGGTGTATAAAGACAAACAATAAGAAAAGACTCATTCTTTTCGATAACTTCATCATCAGGTTCTACACTTGTGTGACAGTAATAGTTAAAGAAATATTGCTATTAACAACGTTAATGCTGTTTTAAATTACATTCGAACAATAGTATCCATGGGTGATTACAGTTCAAAAGCGTCAATAAGTGAGAGAGACTAATATGCGACAATAGAACAACACTAAACTGATTGAATATCAGACAAATTAAAGGAAGTAAGAGAGAATTAATTTGAATTTTTAGGTTCGACAGCGGGCCAGGTTAGCAATAGTGTCGCACTCAGAGCTCTAGTTGATTTAAGTGAATTGAAGTGTTTGGTATCTGCAGGTCTTCGGTAATTCATTCGGTACCTAGTGGATGATAGAGAAAGACTCTTCAGTGGTAGCCTGTTTGGACGAGGTGTAGTAGAAGCCGGTTCAGCCATTATTGTCTCCCTGGCCTGCTGTACAGCCTAGAAATCCATAAATTCTGATATTCAATCAGTCGAGTGGTGTTATATTCATGCATATTAGTCTCTCTCTCTCTTACTGATGCTCTTGAACTGTAATCACCTATCGATACTATTGATTCAGTGTAATTTAAAACATCACTAATGTTGTTAAAAAGAATATTTCTTTAATTATTTCTGTACTATAAATAAAGATCCTAATGAAGAAGGCGTTATTAAAAAGAATATACTCCTTTGATTGATCAGTCGGTAACAGTAAAGAATAGACACCACAGTCAACTAACCTTGGACCAACCAATCAAATCGCCCAGAATTACAAATGAATGCTTTTCATAATCTACGTTGCAACTTTCATTCTCACCCTAAACTTAATCATAACCCTACACTAAACTTAAACCTGAATCAGGATGAGACTTGCAACGATTATTATCAAAATCATCCATATGTAATGCTGAGTGATCTGATTGGTTGGTTCAAGGTCATTTGACCGTGGCGTCTATTCCTTACTGTTACCAATTAGTCTTTTGATTTTTTAATGGGCATCTTTAATGAATAAGAGGTGAGAAAATTGTGGCATTTCATGATACACCTCTACAATCGTGTTACATATAGCCAGGGTTGATAATCATGATAGTAATAAAATAAGGTGTCTGATAATTAATTGGTGGCACAGCGGTTAGTACACTCGCTGACTATGCACATAGTCCGGGGTTCGATTCCCGACCGACTGACCCCTAATATCAATGGTTGCCCTGCTAAATTTCGGCTACCGATATCACATGCTGAAAATTCCATAGTTGTACCAAAATACTGTGTGGAATAAGGCCATAATAATAATTAATAACCAGTTGTATTTTGAATAGGTCAAGTAGTCCAGGGTAGGCAAAGGTTGAATAAAATCTATTGTTCTCTGTACACACACACACATAATATTTTGGCAGGCATGTGATATAATCTCGTAATAATTTTCTTCTGGTTGCCGCTTATCTAAATTTATCATAAAGAGGATAAGACTGTTTCTACTTCTTCGTTTAATTTTTGTTTGTTGATGACACAGTAGTTCTAGTTGTGTTTTTCTTTTTCACTTTATTCTATTTTACCACCCTTATCACTACTACTACTACTAATAGTGATAATACAGCTGGCGTAGATCTCGAAGATGACGTAAGCATTTATTTGTTTTCCACATTAGTCTGGTTTTTGTTTGTCTTACAAGACATAATCAACATAAATTTGTATTTACCTAATAACCTTTACTTTAAACAAATTAATTGGTACTTCACAATCCAATTGAATTCCGACAAAAAAGCGGGCATTTAAACTCAACACTTTATCATTCAAAATTAATCAGTATACTGTCTTCTCTCTCCCTCTCTTCATATCACATAACAATAGTTAATTTCATTTTTAATCAATAAAGTAGTCTGTCTAGCACTATTGATTATAAACGTATGTAAGTGTTTCCTCCCTTATTCATCTGATGTCAAGAGCATTCGTACTTGAGGTATCTTTTCATTTCTCAATTTATTATTCATTATTATTATTCATTGTCAGAATCTGGTTGATAATAAAACAATTTTTAGGCCACGTCACAGACAGTCTTCAAAACACATATTTGTGGCATCCCGAGGGCAGTCTACACCGTCCTGCCTGGCTGGAAGGCACAATTAAAATCTTCATGTTCTGGCGTCGTGTTTTCTTCTCACAATGAATCACTACTACTAAATCCTACTTCGACTGACATTGTTGGTTGGGGAATGCGACAACCTGGCTAGCATAACCCATATTCCAGCCGTTTCAAGCTGTTGATCTATACTGTGCGTCTTAATTAACTATTACTGACCATGTGACTGTATCTTACAATAGAGACAATTATTGTAAAAGAAATTCCTAATCTTTTCGTATTTTCTCTTTTATCATCTACCTCGTCTCATCCAGAATACTGCTGACTGACTGACTGATAAAGGCGGTGAAAGACAATTCCACGAAGCGAAACATTCGGATTTATATTCAGTAGAATTACAAGTCTGTTACTGAATAACAGTTACGGGAAGTGATATTATTCATTCATACAGTGACTCAGAAGTGGTTTGAAAAAGCAGAAAAATGAAATAAATAAGTAAATAGAAGGACAAAACCAAGGAAGTAATAAAGGTTCGAAAGTTGAAAACGTGAAAATGATTCCTGCATGACTACCCCCACATCAATGGTGATGAAAAGGGAAACGTGTGAATTGTTTACTAAGAAAAGAATGCAATGAGTAAGAAGGAATTTAAAGAATGAAAGATTGAGAGAACCTTTTGTTCAATAGGGAGTTCCGAAATGAATTGAAGAACTGATAGTCCCTCGTTCTGAATTCGCAGATGAGTTTAGAAAGACTCTGATGGGGGGGAGGGGTTGTGCGGTGAAATATTGATTATACTGAGTCAGGTTGAATAAAATTGCTGCAAACATTGACTTGATATCAAGGAAACGTCTCATCAATCAACATTACCTAGACCATATATACGTCTATACTGATAGGGATATGTAGTCTTCTGAGTGTACAAATAAGGGACATGGATATTTGCCGCGTAATGATCGTGTAGTTTCGCTCTATACTGAAGATCAGATGACCGGTTAGAAAGGATCAGCAATAAGGAGCTCTGGCAGACAATGAACCAACCAAAAACCAATCGGCCAAAGTATTTGACGAAAAAAAACTGGAAATGGATCAGACACACGTGAGAAGATCGTTGAGAGACACCGCGCACCAGGCCATTGCCCGAGTGGAACCCAGACTGGGAACGACGAATAGGGCGTCCCAAGGTGACATGGGATAGATTATCTGAGGAAGGAGAAATGAGAGGCTATGGGCAATTGTACAATCAGCCTAAGGCGACTGTTGAGAACAGGATGAAGTGGAGATGTGCTGTGGAGGCCTTCTGTTTTAGTCGGAATCGAGGGGATAATACATAATAATTATTTCATAGCAATTGTATTCACAGCATTGATACAGAAGGTTTGAGTCATAACATCTCAACACTCGTCATCTCTGGTGTCCATGGGGTGAAATATGTGAAAACGTTATAGACTCTAGATGTCCTGTTCAAACTGACCACTTCCCGTAGATCATCGTAAATAAAGTCCATATTAGACATAGCTATGTGTTACTGTTACTAAGTTGACGTCTCTCTAGATGAGCATTATCCGGGGAAGAATAGTTAGTTTAAGAAAGTTCGAATTAGATACTGTTAGTGTAAGCCACATGCGCATGTTCAGGTCGTCTGAGATGTGATCATGGGGATGGACAGAGAATTCTTTGCAACATTATTAAAAGTTGTTCATAATGAGGCAGAAGTATTGACGAATACTGATCATTTTCTTCAAAATAAGCTCCTTACACAATATACATACTTATTTGTTATAGAATAACTGTATTAATTTCCTTTTCTGCAGTGAGTTTTTCAACGCCTATCAAGTAAAAGTGAGTCGAATTAAAAAAAAAGGGGCACACACATTTGTAACATGAATAACAGTCGCCTTAAACGATTTTCACAACAGAGAGAGAGAGAGTACCAACTGTCTTTCCGTTCATGGGATAAATGATCTAGAACACTCATAACCCCCAGGGAGATATACACAGACGAGCTGAGGCGATTGGAGTCAAACGCCAGTTAAGATAGAATCAAGGCTTCACATTACGCTTAGCAGCATCCGCCTATATAACAATTTAGAAGTATAGACTGATTTCCATAAATCAACAACAACAACAACAAAAGTCATAACCACCAAGTCAGGTTACTCGCCTATATTTTACACACATCGCAAATCGGTGCAAGTTGGAATTCATGGGTTGACCGTTGGATCGGGTCCTAATGGCTGAATGGTCTACGAGCTCGCCTTGTAACCACCCACAGACCCTTGGTTCGAACCCCTGTGATGGATGAGCACTGATGAAGACTCCCCCAAACTAGGATGAAACAGTTGACGGACCAGTAATCCCAGGGTTTTTTTTTAACTGATGCCAACTCGTGATCAAACCTGTAAAAAAGCATTCGATGATAGGTTTGAATTTTTATTTGTCTATCTCTATGTACATTGAAGGAGACGCAAACAGAAACACGTGTACACAGACAACAGAGATATTTATAAACAGTCAGAGGTTCAATGAAGAGAATTTTTAAAATTTTGATTGCACTAGAAACATGAAGTAGTAGTCAACTATTTAATTTGATTCGCCAATTACGCTCGCTTACAGATACACACACACACACACAAACAGGCATATATGAGTAGTTTCAATTACACGCCATACAACTAACTAGTCAAGCATATAGAATTACACAATCGTAGAATAGTCAGTCATTCCTTGTCTTGTTGATTCATAGGAATATTAAATCGAAGAAAACACTTTCATTTTTAATCATAATAATAAAAAGAAGAAGAAACAACGACACGAAAACAAACACAAATGAAGAGACAGAGGACGACTTGCATACACACAACAAGAAATGAGAATAGCAATAATAATAATAATTGTAGTTGTTGTAGTAATATTAGAATTCACCGGGGTTTGTTTCTTCATCATTGATCTAGGGGGTAAAATACACACATCATCATCATAAATTGTTGTGAATGAATAAATAAATAAATAAATACATAAATAGTGTAAACAAATAATCAAATGTAATCTATAGAAGACGATAAGGATTTTCTCTTATTTGAAACAGAAAACGCAACGCAACACAACGCAACAAAATAGAACAGCACAAATAAAACATGCGTAAAAAAATATACACATTTGACCGGAGTAGTGGGATGGTGGGTGCATATATTAAAATGATTGATAAACTAACAGATAAACTTTGCACACACACACACACAGGTATACAACAAACACAAAAAATAACATAATACAAAATACAGAAATCTCTTTGTGTGTATGTGTATGTATGCATGTTTTGAATGCAAACACGTACATACGTAAAAAACAAACAAATAAACATGTACAGTATAGACATAAACGCCGGAGGGTGGTGTGGGGGGGAGGCGAGGAATAAAATACAACACAAAAATAACGGGATCCATAATAAAATATGTAGAACATGTAATATGAATAAACAAAAAATGTACACTTATTATTATTATTGTTAATATTAATAATAAAATAGTCAACACATTTAGGATCAATTTCAGGAAGAAAAATACGAGATTTATGAAAGAAAGAGACGGAGAGAGGGAGAGATAGACAGAGATCATGAACAAAAATATGGGCATGTTGATTGAGTGATTCGAATAAACAATTAACAACTTGATCAATTCAATGGTAACAATGATTCGAAGGGGGGGGGGGGGAAGTTTTAAAAAAACAACGGAAAATAAACAGACAAGTATCAAAAGGCAATGTGAATATATTATGTATGTGTACATAAAACAAGGAGACAAAAATAATAACAATAATAAGTAAATAAATAAATCTCTGGTTGGAATTTATCAAAATTGAGTAAAAACAACTTAAACAGGGAAATAGAAAATAATAGGAATAATAATGATAATAATAATAATAAAAATTTAGCAGTTTTATTAACGCATATATACTTTTTAATTATCTATGATGGCCAATTGAACTCTGCGTATCTGTTACTCTGTCTCTAGTGGGAAAAGGAAAAATAATAATAGTAATAATAACAGGGTAAAGGCAGGCAATGCGTACATATGACAGAGAGGTTGAACAACGGAGAAGTTTTACAGTAACAGAAAGAAACAAAACAACAAACAACAGAAGTTCCACTGTCTTCTTCTTCTTCTTCATCCGATTCAGTTATCTACGTGGATAGTGAAAATGCGTAACGGACGCGAAGATGCGCGCGTCCATATAGATTGACAGATACACAAATAATAAACACACATGGGGAAAAGAAGGGTTGTACAAAAACTATAAAAAAAAAACAACAGATGCATGATACACCACAAAATTGACAGAAAATTTAAACGGTAAACTTGGATGATAAACTGTGGAAAAGGAAAAATACACGCACCTGATTGTGCGTGTAAGCAAAAACAAAAATAATTCTGGAAAGGTTATAAACAAAAATGTTGGTTTACAATTAAGTGTATGTTTGTATACAAATCGAGAATAATTAAAAGTATGTAGAATGAATAGTGGATCGACGGACGCATACTTGACTCTGGGCTGTTAATGCTAGCTTAATCGCGGAGGAATTCAATCGTGGCGCTTGTAACAATTCAATGATTGATGCCATTTTAACTGAATACAAGGATAAAGGAACGCTTAACTCTTCCATTGTTTTACTGATATGATTTCTAGACGGACGAAAGGGGGATTGACTACTGCTATTATTATTATTATTATTGACATTACTACTATTGCTGATATTATTATTATTATTATTATTATTATTATTATCATTCAATATATCTTCGTTTTCACCTTGATGATGATTACAGATAGTTTTATGCAGGTTATTTTCAGATTCTAAAATTAAATCGAAAAAGTCTACAGGATTATTAGAAGTCGGTGAGACAGTTTGATTCTCAACAACTAAACTTGCAACAGAATCCATTAATTCATTAGGTATATCAGCTAGCAGATCGAAATCGCCTGCAGCAGCAGTAATACCATCAACAGTATCGAAACTATCGGGGAATAATGTCTCTTCTGTTGTTTTCAATATACAACTGTCTGATTCATTTTTTGTAATAGAAAGAGGAAAATGAGGATCAGTTGACTTTTCATTGTTCGAAGATAGTTGTGTAGTCTGTGATAATTTTGCCGGTGATAATGGAACAACAGTTATAGCGTCAATACTGTTTGCTTCTTCACTGACTGCAGTTCCCATTAATTCTGTGAAACTGCCTGAATTCGGCGGTGTTGGAAAGATATTGTGAACCATAGTCCTCGTAGGTGTTGCTGCAGTAACCGCCTCAGTGCTTGAATTGTGCAATACAGAGGCAGGTTTATTTTCTTGAAGAACAGTCATCAAACGATTTAAGGCTTCTTCAGGAGCAATATTAGCTGGTAGGAAGGGAGAATGTGGTTCTACACCCCATAGAAAGGCTGGATTCAACAGACGATGGTCACATGCTTCAACTAAACTTGCTAATAGATCACCATTATTAGGAAAATCTACTAAAGGTGAAGGTGATCCATCTTGTTCTTCAGTATCCAATGCCTGATCTGCTTCAAAATGTATATCGTCAAACGTAGAGTTTGTATTAGTTGATGAAAGAGTAGATTTTGCATGCGGTGAATACAATTCACCGTTAGAACGTGTTGTAGTATTTGTATTACATCTTTCTTCGGGAATTTCAATAGTGATATTATTGCAGATTTTACTGGATCGCATTGAACGAGATTTAGATCCTTTGACAGTTTGGGTTATAGTATCTTTTATAAAAAAAAATTAAAAATAAACAAAATGAATTATTAGGTTAAGAATTTTAGCAAAACTCTACTTATTTTCAGTTAGTTGAATAAGTCGATAGTCACTTCTTAGTCTAAACACTTTGATAAGCGTGAATAAAGTTTTGAAGGGGCTTCGAATTCCAACCCTCCACCGAACTCCGAATAAACTAAGTGTTAAATAGTTTGAAGTAAACTTTTATTTCCAAATGTTGATTTGTAGAGATCTGATTGAAATCACATGCCGACATAGGTCAAAGAAACACTGAAATCCAAGAAGTACTGGACAGCTGTTTTGCCCTAATTTAGGACAGTTCGAAACTAGGCATATATGAACCCACTGGAGTGTTAGGTCGACCGGTTTTTGATGGGAGAGAGAGAGAGAGGAAGAGGGGGAGCAGGTAATAAAAAACACGCCCTTTGCTATGCGCCAGGTACAAAGGTGTGTCCCCTTCGTTACAACTCTTTTATACAGTACAAACGAATAGCATAAAATATAATGTACAATTCTCGGTGGTAGCTATAGTGCCACTTAGTGGACGACTTCAAATAATGGATGATGGAGTTACACGGTCTAAACTCTACACAATGTTTGGACAGTATTATTAATTTTTAAAAGCTAATTACGATTTGCTGTCTAATTACAAAAGCCTCGGAAAAATTACTGAGTTGCGTTCTTCCTATTACATTTATTACTAACCGCTGAGCATCATACTGATTTGCATAGAACCAGTAAATAAGTTTGCATACACTTATGCAAATATATACATCAAGATCATTGACTCCTAGTTATGAGACTAAAAAAGAACATTCGATAAGTTTAGTTGATTCCTTCCTTCTGTTCAGATTACAACTGACTAACATCTCAGTATGGTAGTGAATTTATGTAAGACAATTCAGTGAAGAAAATTTTCTTTATTGACAGGGTCATCTTCAGACACTGTAAAGTTGTATTCACCCTTACACCTAAACGAATAACAATTTATTAGTGAACTGTAATACGAGGTGTATATCAGTGGTTCGACAGTAGAATGATGCTCGCCGTGGTCCAGGGTTCAATCCTCTGCCGACGCACCACTAAACCTCGCTTAACCGGTAGTAGTAGGCCCGGTCAAGAGGGGAGGTTAGACGTGTGCTTAGCAAATCCACGGCGTGAGGAAGAAACACTACCGCTACCGACACTTCATAGCTTGAAGCCTTATGTTCCACTCCGAATGTAAATAAATAAGACAAAAAAATCTATATTCAATAAGAGGAAAGTCCCTGACCATGTCTATGCCTAGTTATCAGTCAATTCATACACATGGAGCCATAATTAGTATACATTTCAAGACGTATTTTCAAATATATATATATATATATATATATATATATATATATATATATATATGTGGAAGTATGTTAATTTCGTCACATTTAATTTCATCATGTATATAACGATTGACCTAACCCTAAATGACTTTAGTGACTCAAGCATTGATTTGTTATCACCAGGGAATAGTTTCTCGTTGACTTAGAATATGCGGATGAGACAGTCCCTCTAGGTGACGACGCTGACAAACTGCACAGTCTTCTGAACACCTTGAGCAGCAATCTTCGAATGTTTGGCATGCGGTTCGCTCCTGTCAAATGTGCGATGAAGCTACAGGACTGGACTACAACGACTCCTAGCTTAAATATAGGGAAAGAAGTGTTGACTAGGCTTGTTGACCACTTCACTTATTTGGGAAGTTGCATCAGCCCCAACCAACAGGTTGATAACTAACGAAATCTCAGCACTGATACAGAAGGCCCGTTTGGCATATGCCAGATTACTCCATCTCTGACTTAGCAGACGTGATACCCAGCTGTCGACCAAAGGGCGTGTATAGTGCTCAGCAGCGCGCTCTGTCCTACTTTATAGTTGTGAGTGAGACATGGCCATTGAAAGTGAAAGACATGAAAAGCCCGACTAGCTGTCTTTGATCATACGTGTCTGAATTCTACCTCTCGTTGTTAAGTGATATAATAGGGTGGGCAATATTGAGGTGAGGCATCGGTCGAGTGCTAGGTAAGAAGGGGAAATCAGTAGACGAGACTGTGAAGTTACATCGACTGAGATGGTTAGGCTGTGTTAGGCATGCCTAATGAAATCCATACCAGTTAGTCTAAGCCATTCATATAGGACGGTGTAGACTGCTGTCTGACTGGGGTCCTAGGGATGGTAATAGCCAATAACGGCTGGAGACCATTGGCGATATAGCTCAAAATCGACGTTGTCAATTGTATACCATTCAGCCACTGGGACCCGATTCAATGGCTCTGATATCAGTCCGTGATCAACTCGTAAAACATAACTAATCCTTACAAACCAAACTATAGAAAATTATTCTGATGCTCGCTGGTGACTTGCTACAGGTTGGCGCTTCCTGGAGTTCTAGTGAGAAGTCGTGACCAGTGAGGTCCAATTAGAATTCACGTGTGTGGATGGATGTCCCACCAACGACAATAGTTGGGGTCGCGCTAAAATCACGAATTGGTAGAAGTTAGAATTCATGAGCCATTGAATCGGGTCCCAGTGGCTGAATGGTATACGAGCTTGCCTTGTAACCGGAAGGTCCTGGGTTCGAATCCCAGTGGGTGTGTACCGCCGATGATCCCCAAACTAGGATGAAACAGCAGCTGTCCAGTACTCCCTGGTTTTCAATGGCTCTCTAACTGATATCAGTCCGTGATCAACTCGTAAAACATAACTAATCCTTACAAACCAAACTATAGAAAGTTGTCAATTGTGCAGGTGCGTTCACTCTTTGTGATTTGTCGTATCCAATAAAACTACTACTTTTCCATATTACTATTCTTTTCCCTTCACAATTCTGCTCATTAAGCGTCATTTGAACTGCCCTTCACTCTCTTCTCTTGCTTTGTGTGCTACAAAAAGTGTAATAACTCGAAGTGCTGCACATCTGTGCAAAGTTAAGTCTTGAAACCAGTCAGTCAGTTAGTCACGTTAAAAGGTTGTTGTCAAAGAGAAATAACAGAAACATTAAGCAAACATCATCACAATATGAATAATAAAAAAATTTTTTTAAATTAGAATTCTATTTCACCTGATGATTTGTGCTTCACATTTTCATTGACCGATTCAATGTTGTTATTTACATTATTATTGGATTTTAATTGTTCATCTTTAACACTGACAACAGTAGATGAATTAGGCGTAGATTCTATTTGATAGGATCGATTTCGACGAGTTGTACGCTTTACACTACTAGTAATTCCTGTTTCACTTGTTGTATCTGTTGATTCTGTTGCCCAACGACTTGATCGACAAGTTGAATGTGTTAACGATGGTGAGTGTACAGTATCACTTTTGTTATCCTCTTTATCAGATGCTACAGACAGGCATAGATGACGTCTAGCACGTTGAGTAAATCGTGTCAAATTCACCATCAATTTATCAACCCAACCGACATGTAAAACTGGAACAGGTGAACCTTCTTCCCATAGACATAAATGATCATAGAATGATAACAGGTAAGAAAGACAGTGTGGATCATCTAGAGAGAAAGAGAAGAGTGGAAATATATATATATAAAATAAAATTTTGTAAATGAATAATCCTGTTTATCTTCACAGTATATATACACTGCATCAATGTACGTCGGTGGTTCGACGGTAAAATACTCGCTAACCACCCCTCATATGGTCCGAGGTTCGACTCCAGTCAGGCACATACCTTTACCTCCCCCTTCGCTGGTTATAAGCCCGACAAAAAAGGGGAGGTTGAAGGCATGAGGTTAACAACCCTAGCCATTAAGAAAACACCACCGCTACTGAGAATTCAGAGCTTGCAAAGCAAAAGAATAAACTTCAAAAACAAACAGAAGAACATTACGCCAATGGAAACTAATCATATTAGACAGAATTACTGAGGTTAAATTCCGATAAATAGAGAAGTTATTCGAAGTCATCAGAAAACAAGCTGTGAACAATCATTTTTACTAGCGACACAATATTCAGCGAAGAGAGGCTTTTCAATGAATTCATAAGTAAGCTGTACAATCGTATGTATGTTTATATGAGATTTCCCCCACAACAACAACAGAAAAACTATACCCCGTAAAGAAGTTTCACTGATAGGTGTGAAAAAATATTTGTCACTTTAATCACAGTTAAACAAACATGAAGCAATAACAAGACTGGTTACACTGTAGGTAAAAAATTCCTGAAATGAATAAATGTCTTAGAGTGGCGGGTGCAGAAGTGGTACGATTAGTATACAAACAAAGCATTACATAACAAGGTGAGAGGTGTGATAAGATAAGATTGAAAAGGGTCACATTGAATTAAAAGATGAATAAAGAGTGACAAGGAGAGATGGTGCAACGGAAATTGTTCAGAGTGGAAGTAATAAGATGTAGAAATAAAGCTATAAAAGTTGTTTTTTTAACCCTCTTCTTTCTATTTTAATGCAAGCATTAGTGTGTTTAGTGGGGGGGGGGGGAGGTTGTATGTACTTCTTTGTCCACACAAAGATCTGGCTTAAATTCATGAATAAGTGTGATATAAATTATGCCTTGAATACATTTATCATAGCAGTAATGTCTGCGCCTAAACTAATTAGAAATTTAATTTTCAAGAGTTGGTTTGTCGGGATTAAATTTGTTTTTTACGAGTTTGACCACGGATTGATATCAGTTAAAGAACCATTGGAAACCAGGGTGCATTCTGCCAATGATTTCCAAACTAGGATGAAACAGCTGTCCAGTACTCCAGTGCAGGTTTTCAATGCTTCTCTAACTGATATCAATCCGTGGTCAAACTCGTAAAAATAAAAATTTAATCGCCTTTATTATTAGTATTATTAGTTGTAGTATTCACTTCTTTTTCCCGATTTCTTCTTCACCGTTTTTAGTAAATTGAATGTCCGCATAATTTAATTGAGAATAAAAGTATAATGAGAGCGGCCAGGTGTTTTTAATAACTTCTGAAAGCTGTCCACTACAGTTATAAACTCGTTATTGTTAATAAGATCATACATTGAATTATCTTTTTTTAGAGGAAACCACTCTTGGGAATGGGAAAAGTTGAGTGAATTAGCAATGTGATCAAATCTTATTTTTAAAAGAAACTAAGTAAAATTAAAGTATCCTGATCTGGAAGGGTGAACGCACCAATGACCACTGAAAGCACACCATTCGTTGGATAACGAGACCTACCATTAATTACAGTGCCAGTATGAACGCTATTCATGAATTATGGGAGAAAATTTCACTCTGATCACGTTTTTAAGCACTGTTTAGTAGTAGGCTGCAAATAATGCTCCTGTGGTGCTTCCATGTATATATTCAGAGGTGTTCAGAAACAAGTGATCGACACGTATTCAGCTGTATACAGTGCAGGAAGAGAATGAGTATTCGTAATGGTAGATTACACACTCAGTTCATTGTTCTATGGGAACTTTATTTTCTCAATCGAAAATGCCAATGACAAAGATGCTCTTTATCTGCCATTATTCGATATTAAAGGCTGAGGTGAGATCAACGACTGTAGGGATGGAAAATTCCTTAGTATCTACCGTGCATTTGTTCCACTATTGCAGAAATATAGCATCGTGGTAGGGGAATACAGTCACGCAGCTGCTAGGAGTTCATTTTATTGTTCATATCGATGAAACAGTTCTTATAAAGAAATATAACCGTTGTCAACCTAGGGAAAACAACGTTTGGGTGTTGGGGAATTACGACACGAAGCTTCAGGTGATTCCAAATCGTGCCACCGACACCTTTCTAGCAATTATACAAAGGTTAGTCATTCCTGGCACTACTATTCATCCTGACAAGTGGACAGTATGCAACCGCCTATCAAATTTGGGATTTATCCATCATCGAGTGAACTATTCTCATGAACTCGCCGACTCCATAACTGGAACTCATACCAATTCAACTGAGGGAGTCTAAGGTAGATTGAAAAACAGGATAAGGGTAATCAATGGGTCTACTTATTCGGTATCTCCTACGGAAGGATGAGCCGGCTTCATGAACATCTCGAATCATCGGATCATTGAACGTTCATGAAGTTCATGGGAATTTGGTACGAGTGATGTCCCCAGAATCGCTCGGCCTTTTGTTTGAGAGTGCAGCTCTAGCCTTTACACAACCAAGTGTGACCTACAAGGCAGTAGGAGTGGAGTAGGGAGTCCACTATCCATTGGCAGCCGGTGACCGGAGTTCGGTTCATACGCCTTTTTGAATGGGGCCAGACATCCAGGACATCCAACAAGCCCTTTGTCCATACGGCTGCCGGTGAGCTCCAGTGAGATTCATACGCCAGTCGTTGGAGGTTGGAATCAGGTTAGCCATCTCCCGTAGACTGTCATCCAATGGACAGTTAACCCGGTGAAGAGCGCCGGGCATCCGCTTTCGCCCTCTCACTTTGGTGAAAAACACCTCCGCCACGTGAAGGCAGTGAGTAGGACTTCCTCAGGAGAGGCTATGTAAGACGCCCGGTCATATGGGAGCATTTCAAGAGGTGTGCGGAGGGGTGGCCAACCCGCAGCACAAGGCACCCACCCCCGACCATCCTGAGGCTTTGGAGGTCGCAAAAGAAACTTATTTTCTTTCAGTCATCTTAATGAATACATGCATAGAAACTGGTTCAACTTAAAGACTGACACTCCCTCCTCAGAATAATTGGGACATTTTTAAGTCACGTCAGAGAAAAATACCCTGTTCAATGTGTTTTCATGTATCTCTCTCTCTCTCTCTTATGAATAAACGTCATTTTGTGTAAACCAATGGTGTTTCTGATTGGTCAGCTCAACGTCACTCGTGCATCCACATTCCATGGATCATGATAGTCTAACTTTGCCACTGAAATAAACAATTGGTTCAATTTCAAAAAGAGGATGTATTTTAACAAGATACGAATTAAAGCACTAACTAACCTACTAATTTATTAGTCCGTTTGCCATTACATTTATTATTATTATCATTACTATTATTATTATAATTTATGCATCTTTTTTAATGAATTGTAATTCCATTGTGATCTTACTTAACAAATCGATATTATTTAAAAAACACTAATATTGGTATTGACTACTACTCTAGAATATTCTAGGTATATAAGCATACATATAATTGTAGGACCAGAAGAGGAAATTATTGAAAAGGTAATTCTTTGCTCAATTATTTCGCTTTTCAATTTATCATTCTCGAAAAAATGGTAATCGGAAAACAACAAGTTAGTAGAAGAGGCAGCGAAGACACAGGGCTTGAGTTGTCTGTTTCATTTGCCTGAGCAATAACAAGTTGAGAAAGCAAGGCAACAGTTCCTTACTCTGAAATCAGTGTGAAATTCTACGTACCATTCAGCACAGATCAGGATTTTTAACACTAATGTCAAGTGAGTGCTTCTATATGACTTAGAAATTTGGTGAGTGTGTCACTGAAAGCATTTTCATTAGCCTACAGCAGGCTTTTATCAACAGATGCTGCACTCGCTGAATCGATACTTGAAGATCAAACGGCCTTCTGGAAAGTAACTCTGCGAACGAACGAACCAACCAACCAACTACTACCCACTGCCCAATCAAATACAAAGAAGCTAATGGAGATGGGTTGAACACAGGGTGAGGAGAAGTTCAAGTGAAATCGCACACCAGACTAGCACCTTGAGTGGGAACCGAAGAGTTGAGAACATAGGTGTGAGGGCGACATGGAGGACTATGTGACTGGGGAGGGAAACTGAAGCTTGTAGCAAGTCATGGAAGCAGTTGAAAGTGATTCTGATGGAATAACACGAATAATAATAATAATAATAATAATAATAATAATAATAAAACAGCAAGCAAAGCACATACAAATCCGCTTAGCTTACCTAAAATATTGTCTCGTTGATACAAACATCCATCAGGATCCGTGTCTACTAGACCTTCAGAACAATAACGTGAATTTTCACTGGCTAATCGGAACATCTGTGGCATTGAATGTGTAGCAACCTCCAAAAGTTCGCGATAAATTTCCCAATCTTCAGATGTATGATTGTAGCTTTAAAAAAATGTTTAATTAGTCGGCTTACATGTATATACATATATCTACAAATAACATGTGATGAAAACACTGTTTACAGCATATATAACATACTCAATTCTTAATTTAGATAAAAATCGAGTTACAGTCTTACCATAACCTATAAACAGTCAAATTTTAGCCAGTGTGATGCGAGTTCATAGTCAGTGACAACTTTACACGTCGCAGTAACCTTTAAGGCATCAATGCAACCGAATTAACTAATATTCAAGCATATAAACCTGTATATAAATATGTAATTAGTCAGTTGCACTGTTTTTAAAAGATAATGCGATCGTTTCGAAAACACCAAAATTGTCCGTGGTATCACAGAAGAATCACGTAAAGCCAATACAAAAGAACAATGTCTAGTAGGGTCTAGAAGTAACAGCAAATATACTACTGAGACAGGCGAAGAAATAAAATAGTTTAGTTTTCGTGTTGACAATAGCAGAGAATACTGTAAGTAAAAAATTGCAGGATTTTTACGCGGTCTCTGGTGTAGACGCGATATCCGACTGGCTGTCGACCGAGGGACGTGTATACTGCTCAGCGGCTCGCTCTGTCCTACTTTATGGTTGTGAGCGAGACATGGTTATTGAGAAAAGCCCGGCTAGCTGTCTCTGATCAAATGTGCCTGCGTTCTATCGCCCGTTTGAAGTGGTATAATAGGGTGAGCAATACTGAAATGAGGCATCGGTCGAGTGCTGGGTAAGGAGGGGAAATCAATAGACGAGACTGTGAAGTTACATCTACTGAGATGGTTAGGATATATGTTACGCATGCCCAGCTAACTATTTCCATCCTCGACGGGTAATGTTAGCTGACTTGGGAACAGGTTGGGAAAAAGCTAGTGGTGGTCAAACCAAAATATGGCCTCATCAGTCAATGAAATCCACAACAGTTAGTTTAAGCCAGCCACGTAGGAAGGTGTCGACTTCCCAGTTGGGGTCCGCAGGACGGTAAAAACTAATGGATGGAGACAATTTGTGATATGGCTCAAAATCGTTCTCAATGGCACAGATGCATTCACTCCTTGTGACTTATAATATCCAGTGAAACTATATGGTTCCTCCATATCACTATTCTTTTTGCCTTATATCTCTATTTTGCATTTTTTTTCACTTTCTTCTCCTGCTTTGTGTGCCACATGGAGTGTGGTGACTCGAACTGCTGCACATCGGTGCAAAGGTTTACGTTGAAACAAGTCAATCAGCAGGATTTTTAAAGAAAACAATGACGATGCAATTTCTCCAAATCATAAAACTGTTTTTACAAACGTCTGGTTTTTAGTCATATCTATTGAGCGTGGATTAATAATAGTCTAAAACCTAGGACCCTCAAGTTACAAGGAGAGCTAGAAGACTATTCAGCTACTGAGATCCGATCCAATAGCCCATGAGTCCTGATCTATACCAATTCACGACATACACAGAGCCACCACCACCAAGCAACATCATAGGCGAGTAACTGTTCTTTTACCTGAGTTGGTGGAACCCACTGGTTACGACTTCTCACTAGAACTTCAGGTAACTTTCTGTGTAATAGCCAGTCGCTGGTGGACGTCAGATTACTTATCAAGTGTTGCTTTGCAGGGATTCGATTGATTACAGCTTTCATTATGAGTTGACATCAGTTAGAGAACCATTGGAAAACTATCCAGGAGTACTGGACAGCCAGCTACCTCATTACCCACAAGGGTTTGAACCCAGGATATGTAGGCTACAATGTGGGCTCATAGACCGTCCAATGGTTCGTGATGAAACAGGTCACAGTTTCTCTTCTTAAATTTCTCCAAACTATTTCGAGCATATAACGAAGAAGCGATAGTTACGTAGTGAGTGGCACGAAACAATCGTATTAATAACGATACCGTTGAATATGCTTGCTCATAAAGTATTACCGGGACTCACAAATTTTATAGAGGTTGTGCATGCATTACCTCCATGTTATACTACTGAATAAGTGATGAATAACCATTAGTGTCGAATTCAATGATTGGATTTTAGCCGTTTGGTGCAGTTACCGTTAAGTTGGAACCATTTGAGCAGCATTTGTAATAAACTGCTAAAACCACTGAGTTTCGAAAGTACATCTTAGTGAATTGAAGGCAGAACAGAGTTTAAACATAAAGTCATTGATATAGGAACAAGTACAATATCGACTATGTGCAGCTGACTATAAGCGACACTCTTCAAAAGACATAGGAGTATTAGTGAAGTGGTATTTGGACACATTTACTTTGATGTATTTTAACAGCCTAGCAACACGTTGGTTGAATGCAGTCGATACGGTGTGCTTTAGTGTTACACCTCCTATCCAAATAAGAAAGGCTTGTTTCTGAAACAATTTTGAATCGTACTAGTTAGATGGAGAGATCACACACTTAAAGCGTGACAACTAATTGTACTACTTGTACGATTGAATTTGACTACAGACTTCAGCTCTCAACTGCCAACACCAGAGTCTAGGCTTGGCTACAGTTCAAACACAAAGTGACTTGACACGAAATTTATTTGTTTCTGAAATCTAAAGGCAATCATACAATCATACAAAATTAAGAATGCAAAAGCCACTGTCTTTTAAGGTAGGGTAAAAACGTACCGATTAGTATTGGTGTGAAGATCAAAGTAGTCAATGTACTAACATTTACATACACATAAGAGGATAGAATACAACATTCATACAAAGTCATCGTCACATGATAGGGGTTAACATTAAGATAACCAACAATCACATTGTAACAACAAAAGGCAAGACACGGAAGCCATAGTATATTTCATTAGTCATACCACTGTTTATATATCTATGCTATTTATATTCATTAACCGATCACTGAGCCTGTGATTTCGGTTAGCGTCAAGCGAAATGAAATACAATGTTCAAATATACCTAGTATTTTGTTGTTAATACAGCAGTATATAACTGTGAGAAAAGTATTCTGTCTCTAACATCAAATACAATGTTGAACTACATATATTGTATGGTATTGTATTGTATTGATATTGCCAACTTGAACTGTGGAAATATATATGAGAATCATATTCCATTGTCTGTATCACACCACCACGACATGATAGACAAGATATCAGGCGGTTTTCATTAGTGGTAGGCCGTCATGCTTCCTGTGTATCTGTTGTGATTATCACTAGTCTATTGCTACGGTTTGAAATGTTCACTCAACCAGCTGGAATATGAGTGTTTCATCAAATGGGTTTTTTATGTTTATGCAGTGAAAAGGTATTCAAAATATTATTTGACTAAGTATGTTGATAAGCTGTAATATGAACTTTGATCGCACTACTAAGTAACTGATATTATCCTGGGCAACAGTAAAGAATAGACACACCAAAGTCAAGTTGTGATGCTGTGATACAGACAATATGTCATGTCGACGGAATATTATTCTCACATATTCACACAGTTCAATACGGACGGCATTAGCAACAGGATAGGATATATCCATTTGAACATTCTGTTTGTTGCTAGAGTCAGAATCTTATTCTTACACTTCAGTACATCTATGCAAGAGGATACTATGTATTTGAACATTCTGTTTCATGTCGTTTAATGTAAGCCAAAATCACGCGGTCAATGATTGGTTAACGAATATATTTATATATTCGTTGCTTAGTCAAAATACACACATCTCTCACGCCCTCTTCGTCTCCTTCCTTTCTTCGGTTAACTGTTGCTAATGTGCACTACGATATAAATAAATGTTTGGTCACTGAAAAATATGCCTTGGCTTCCGTGTCTTGCCTTCTGTCGTTACAAAGTGACCTTAAACCAACCAATCAGATAGCTCAGTATTACAAGTGGATGTTGCTCATGATGTTCTTTGCAAGTTTCACCCAGATTTGGTTTTTGATTTCTGTGTAGAAAGTGGGTTGACAGTGTGGACTAGAACATGAATATGAGCAGGGGTAATGACTCTCCAAAAGTATTACTGGGGTATTGATGATTACACATTGAGATGCAATCACTGTTATATGAGGAAGCCTATACATTATAGTGATTATTTAGGTACTTTCTTCTAGAAGTCGAGGCTCTACCTGAGTAAAATTTTGCTTATATGCCACAATTGGCTGCTGTGACGATCATCAGTATCTGTTACAGCTGCAGAAACAGAGAATACTAAAATGTCAGCAGTGCAGTGGTGGTATCAGGAATGTAGGGATATTGTCTCACAAAAGATCAATGGGATTACTTCTGTACTTGGAAGAAATGATGGCGTCGTTCATATCGACGAAACAGTACTTATTCGACGAAAAATGAATCGCGGTTGGAGAAGAGCAAACCATGTTTGGGCGCTGGGACTGTACGATACAAATATTCGAAAAGGGTTAGTAGAAAGCATCCGAAACAGAACTGCCAGTGTTTTAATACCAATAATACAACGACTAGTCATTCCAGGCACGACCGTTCACACAGACGAGTGGAAGGGTTATTAGTAACTATCATTATTAGGCTATATCCATCATAAAGACAATCATTTTCCTGAATTAGTGAATCTTCTAAGTGGAACTCATGCAAATTCTATTGAAGGATTTCGGGTCCATCTAAAACGACATTAGAATGGTAAGTGGTTCCCGAAATGACATGATATGCAGCCACTTAGGTTAATTTTTGTATTGACATTGGTTTGGTATGTTTATAAACACTCCCATGAAAAGCTGAGATCGATTTTTGCAGCATATTAGAGACATATACCCTGTATAATTCATTTTTATCATATATATATATATATATATATATATATATATATATATATATATATATGACACTTGACTTTCGTGTCTTTTCTTTAACTGTTGCCCTATCTGTAAAACTGAGTATTACTATCTAACTGACCAGACCTCAATTGCAAGGAGTGGTAAATGGATGCAGCAGTTGTGAGTCAAGTATCCAGTGCACATGACGTTAATGTAATTGATTTTTATGGTAATCTCAAGATTACTTTTACAAAATTTATCTCATGTAAATAAAAATAAACAGGGAACTTACTGTCCAATCACTTTAGTCGCCTCTGCCCAATAACGTAATGCACCTCGATGATCTCCATGCCTATACAGACATCCAGCTAAACATGTATACGGATAAACATGATGGTTGGCGTAATAATATTGATTGACTGCAACAGCACAGTTATATAGCGCTAAAGCTAGTGAAACAGTTTCCGGCAGTTGATAATTTGATGATATATCCGATGATAATTTCAAACGTGGATTCATAACAACTGATGAAACTTTTGAATGATTAAGAGAATTCTCAGAATTCCTTATCTGATCTACAGAATTCCCAGTGCCCTTCAAATCTGTTGGTGTATTTAGCGTGGATGAATTTAAAAATGTAGCGAGACGTCCCATAGTAGGAAATGCATCTTCTAAATCACCCAAATTAGTTAATCCCAAAGGATAACGTGACAGACAGCCAGCATCGAAGCATAACCATAAAAGTCTATGCTTTAATGTAACCAGCTAAAAATAGTGAGAGGCCAAAAAAAGGAATTCATCATTAGCCATGAACTGATTATTTTCTATATTTTATTTTATTTTAATTATTCCTGTACGTTCCCCAGAGGAACATAGGACTTTAAGCTAGAAACTTGAAGTTACGGTAGCAGTGGTGTTGATTTTTACGGGATGCGGTTGCAAGCCTTATGCCCAACCTTCCCTCTTTACCAGTCTCACTAATGGATTAGTGAGGTTAAATAGTGCGTCGGCCGGGGATTGAGCCCCGGACCACATGCGTGGTTGGCAAGCCTTCTACCGCTGTGCCACCGACGCAATCCATTAACTGATAGTCTAAATTAAATAACTAATAATGAAAGTATACATACGTATATATAGCTAACCACGCCTTACGCTGTCCGGAGTTCGATCCCCAGCTGACATACTTCTTCATCTAATTTGGCCGGGAGTAAGCTCGGTAACGAGGGAAGGTTGGACGTGAGGCTAGCAACCCCACCCAGTAAGAAAACACTACTGCTACTGAAACTTCAAAGCTCAAGCTTGGAGTTCCATATCCCACCGGGAACGCAGAGAGAAAATAATAAAAACTATATATATATATATATATATATATATATATATATATACAAATGAGGAGAAAGGAAAAGATGAGTTACTTAACCAATACAGTATGATACTGCCACAATAAAGTCCATATTTACCTTAGTGGTGTGCTCTGAGATAGCACAAATGGGTAGATAAAAACTCTAGGCATTTTCTTCTTCTTGTGATAATTAATTGAAAATTGTATCATAGTAATCCCGCATTTTTTACGCTTTCAATTATAACGACATACAAAGTTGGATGGAGTTTTACGTTGCTCCATGAAATGAACAAGCGGATGCACGTTTGTTTTTCTGTTAATTTCGGAATAGTTAGTACTAAGTTTATTAAGGGGGACCTAGTGGACAAAGTCATGAAGGTGAAGGCATACAAATATATCAAGAAAGATGAGTGATAACCTATTTGAATGCACACTATCTAGTTAGACAGAGGTTAACCGAAAGAAGTCCCGCCCCCCCCCTCACGATGATTTGATACAAACTATAGTAGTGTTATTTTGTAATTGTTTCAGGTGTTTGTAAAACAAACTATTGTTTACTTTAGGGTTTTGATTAAAACTGTAAACAAATAAAGATTTGGTGTATCCTGAAGACGGAGATGAAAATTACTAACAAACACACAAGAGGAAGTATTGCTGTGTGTAGTAGTCAAAGTTTTATCTGCATCACTGCGATTACTGTTTTATGCCAAATCTCCAACCATAGGGGCTGTAGGCAAGTGCATCCTGAAAAATGTTTAAAGTTCTGGATGTTTAGATGGATGAAAGACAGACAGACAGACGTTATTAGCAAAAGATGTAGGTCTAGTGGATAATAGTTTAATTTATCAAAACAATTACATACACACCTCACGTAGATGAATAAAAGCTATCCTATGACAGAAATGATATTCATAATCTAGTGTCTTCTGTCCTCTTAACGTGTTCAGTAGACTTGATCTAATCATTATCACTTACCTGCATAGAAATCACCGATGCAGATGATAAATGCCTAACTAGACCCGTAGGTGTAATAAGATCACCACCAGAGGAAACTGAAGGATTTGGTGAAAGCATTCCATAAGCAAAAGGTTCTGAGGTCGGCGCATGAGTAACAGCTGAAATTGAGGCTCCTGGTTGAATTGCTGCAATCGCAGCAGCTACTGCCATTATACGTGGACGACAAATCACTGGATATCCATTTACATAAAGCCAAGAGTGTTCAAGTGGTGGGATACGAATAGGAGGTGGATTACATTCGTCTTCTACAGATGATGCTTTTCTGGTTCTAAGGTGTTCCGTCTGTTGTAATACATCATTATGTAGGCTTGAAAAGGCTTCTGTACTGTGTAAATTGGTGGATGTATGAGATTCTTGCGCCCAACTGGCTACATCAGCTGTTTGACGGGACTCTGGTGGACCGAATTCAACCCAGCCATGATCTTCGGATAATGCCAAGTCTACGTCGGAATAACCAAGAAGTTGACAAGCGGCTACAACTGTATACGCTAAACCAAAACTGTCCAGGATTCCCGCTATAAAAAAAAACGAAAGAAAAAAATTTTTTCCAAATGAGAAGTTTTGAAACACGGATTGATTATTGAAATAAAAAAATCAATTAACTTCAAAATTAAAAGTCAAATTCCTTGTTAATCAAATGAAACAATGATGTAAACTCATCTCAGATGATTATTTTTACTGATAACATGACACGAGTGTGTTGTCTATTCCGAAGTTTGGAGGCATTTGTGCGTTAAGCCTCAACAAAATAAGTCTTAAAAGGGACTGAATATAACTGCTACCAAACTATCAAACACCTGAAGTTATTAGCTTGACGATGTTTGACAGAACGTCAAGGTAGACAACACATGTACAGTAGATGGATGATATCCTCATGGTTTACAGGGTTATGTCTTTAAATTACTCTAGATTCTCAACAGTATGCCAACCGAGTATAAGCTTTACAATACTAAATAAAGAAGATAATCATGTCAACTTTATACAATGATGAGACAGGCAGGCAGGCAGGCAGGGAGGCCACATTCGCTGTAAAAACAATAGGGATAACATTCGAATCACACCGGTTTATGGTCAATTAACCATGAACGTGATCTATTTTAGTAGTTTGTTTCTACTAGATTAGGCATACACTCACAACCTAGATGAGTATCTATTCTATTTGACGAACATATACGCCGATAACAAGAAATCAACACTAATAAAACTACAAAGAAATTGTAATCCTAGTCTACTGAGAATGATCGATACTGACACACTGTTCAACAGTTTTGATAACTTTTCAAATGAGCACAGTAAACCAAAGTCCGAAATACCGTAGGTTTATTTGTTCGTTGACTTATGTGCTTTTGGATAGGCAAAGTGTTGGTTGGGGGCAATCGGTAAACAGTGATGGCGAACCACCTAGCATGGTGACCATATTGCAAACTTGATAGACAGAATCCAGGCTGCACCAACTCCAAGGACGGGGTGCATGACATTAGTTACTAATCGAAGTATCGAATACAACCCTTACAAGAGGTCAATCGCGAACCCGAACAGCTCAGTGGTAACATCTCTAACCATGGCACTGGGTGACACGGGTTCTAATCTTAAAAGGGATATGAATTCCTTCAAGATTGACGATACGTTTTGCTGACAAGTGCCACAACAAGCACAAAGCCTAGATCCACGGGTCCTTTTGCCAATTTCCTCCAAACATCTAATAACAACAAGTCAAAGTGTATCGTAAAAGCGAGCCACCTAGCATGCCGGCTGCATTAAACGAAGGACTAGATACATGGCATTAGTTGCCGTCTATTGTCCAATAAGAGAATTACTTACTTACTACCAACCTAGTAACTCTTCTATTGTTTGTCTTATATAATATAACACAAAAACAAATACATTTCATTGTTCAGTTTTCTTTTGGCAGGGAGGATATTTTTCCCGCCTTGGAATTTTATCTATCCTTGACCTTCGACTTGGTTTCTTTGTTTTTCTGCAGTAAAAAGTAAACTACTTTGTCATTTCCTTTATTTAATTATTATTATTATTATTATTATTATTATTATTATTATTATTATTATTATTATTATTATTATTATTATTATTATTTAATGACTCTTAGCACATTTCAGACTATCAGCCAAATATAGCCATCACGTTAAACACAATAAATATATAGTTAATTGCCAAGTGGATTCTAATCTTATGCATTTATTTGTTGAGTAGTAACGTGACTGACTGACTAGACTACCAATGTGTTGTTGTAACTGAAGAAAAGAGAAGACAGTTTTATTCTTTTTACTCTAATCGATGAAAAAATAAAAAAAATATTTAATTAAATCTGCTATTCGACATAAAGCATCCTTATTTAAACATTACGCCAGCACCTAGAGAGAATGAAAGAATTACACTTTCACAATTATTATATAAGTAGAGATAAACAATTTCTGATAGATCAGTCATTACCGCCTTCATGGTTGTTGCTGTTAGGATACAATTACTCAGACTAGTTTTTTTTTTCATGAAAAATCTGCTGCAAAAGGTTTCGATAGAAGGAAAGGTGTCTAACGATTGGAAGAAAGGTTAACTTGTCAGGTTAGTAAAAAAAGGGTAACTTACGCCTTCGCTCTGCAGGAACTGTCCTGGAATCATGATCTTATGGACAGCGACTACACTACCAGGTCACGTCATCCAGCAGAGAATAAAGAATGCACTGGATGCGGAACTCCACCAGCCCGCAAAAAGCAGGGATTCAGGAAAGGCGAATCATTTGCTGGTCGAATTGCAGACCCACGAATTGTGAACACAGAACAGAGAATAAAATGTCAGTCAAACCTGTACCCTAAGTTCATCGATTTCCAAAAGGACCTCACCAGACAGTGTTGACCGACAAGTAATTTCGAACTACGACATGCAGTGCCCCAGTTTGCATCAACTTCATTCAACAGCTGGTTATGTGACAATGACACGTGTCAGGAGGGCCACAACGGGAAACTCAGCGAGGCGTTCAGAGTGAATACAAGAAGGAGTAAGACAAGCTGGCTATCTGCCTATTAAGACTCACGATGATATTATCAATTGTCGTGGACTGGATTATGCATCAGACTGTGAGTGGGAAGCGAGGAGGCAGGAATACGCTGGACCAACGATAAGAAGACTCTAGAAGATCTGGATTTCGCGCGTGGATGACTTATGTCTAATGTCACACAAACTCGAAGATTTACAGGCGGAAACCAGTAAACTGGCAGAAGAGGCAGTCAGTCAGCGAAGACAAGACTGGTGAACAGGTGAACATAGAGAAGGTGGAGATGGAGGTGATGAGGATAACCAACGAACCGCAACAACAGCGACAACAACCAGCACCAATCACCATCAACGGGAGAGATTCAACAGAGGTTACCTCCTTCACTTATCTAGGCAACCAGAATCGTTTCAACCACAGTCAAGCCGAACGGATGAAGACAACAAAGTCAGCCAGTCAGAATCAGAAAGGCAAGGTACACACACGCATTCATAAACCTGAAACCAGTTTGGAAATATTCTGCCTCACTCAGCTGCATAATGGACAAGATTCGGATTTTCAACACAAATGTTCAACAGTCACTCAGTCCTTCTATACGGGTCAGAAACTTGCACTGCGTGTCGTGACAGGATTTCCAACAAGTTTCAGACTTTTTCCAACAGCTGACTTCACTGGCTCTATCCTGAAGATCAAATGGCCAATCGAGCAGAAGGAATTAGTGACAAGAAACTCTGGCTGGCAACAAACCAACCATGAGCCGATCGCTCAGCAGATATGTAGGAGAGGATGGAGATGGATCACGCATACATATTGAGGAGACCATCGAATGACATCGCACCCAATGGAGGCCATCGCTCGAGTGGAATCCCAATGGGAAGCGACCAGTAGATCGTCGGTGCGAGAGTGACATGGAAGAGATCGTGCGAAGAGGAGGTGAGAGATTATGGGCAATTGTGGACGTAGCTGAAGAGGACGGCAGAAAATAGAAGAGAGTGGAGATGTGTTGTTGAAGCCGTATGTTCCACTCGGGACGCAAGGGAATAATGCTGTGTGCCACACACATATTGTGTAAGGACCGAAGTAAGTAGAGTGAGAGTCGAACCTGTGACCCATTGAAATTGAAAACCTCAAGACAATGAACCATTTATCTAGTGAATGCGTACACTAAAAATATATGACCTGGTAAAACAAATTTGTGAACAATTGTTATGTATTTGACGACCTATCCAGTAAACTGATGACAATAAATAATAATATTGTAGCAAGAATGGTAAACAAAACATAATACCTATATCAACACAAGTCTTAGATCACTGGATTTTTAACATTCTAATTACATGAACTGGTTTGTTTGCATGATTCTACTTTCATAGATGATACTGAAGTTGAAACTAAGTCGTGTTCAATACCTTGGACTGTGTATTTCCTCTGATGTTTCCTGGTATTCCGAAATCATGTTAGTTTCTAGGATAATATTTGGTTTAATGCTCTCCGTTAGGAGGTTAAGACAATCTAGTATCACTCAGTCTCTACTTTTACAGTCTACCTGTTCTTCTTTATTGCTCACCTTTAGTCTTCCCTGAACTGAAGCTTTCAGTAGGGCAAGTGGAGTGTTACTAAATCAACTTGTTAACACAGTTGTAGACAGTGGACCCAAGCGAGAAATCAATAAGTACAATCTAGTCAGACCCTGAGCATCCTCGCTCTTTGCAACTTATCAGGTAGAACTAGAAGCAACTGTAGAAGGCCATATGCCGGGACGACTAAGTATCAAAACTCCACAATAACTTATTTGGCAGGCACACATTTTATGTGGTGAGAAAAGTGTAGGACACGACACTACTGACTTACTGAGAAACACTAAGTAAACAGCCCTCTTTGTTCTTTCTTTCATGATTACATTCTTGCTAATATTTTCAATTAAATTTAATATTCATATAGTTACTGAATAATATTATCGATGTATATGCCGTGGTCTAATTATTACCCCTGTAATGAGGAAACTAAATGCAGTACCGGAGTGCATCCTGCAAATTTCATATTTGTACCAAAATTATTGTTTGGAATAAAGCTATTATCATTACTATTGTTAGACAAAAAATTAATTTGCATTTACTTATAAGGATCATAAAAAGAACAACTGTAGACGTCATATTTTGGTCCTGACACACTTCCTGTCAACTTGAAGGTACTCAGGTATTATTGCTGTTCTCACTTGGAATATGCAACACACAAACGTGTATATACATAAACTATTTCAGTCATTAAAGCTTCACGTATTGCTTAACTTGTTTATCGCACCCAAAATATATTTCAATAATTTAAAGACTGATTTGAACATATAATAGGGTCCTGTGTATATCCAGTCGAAGCAGGCCAGTTAGCTCCAATTAGTAGTTCTACGGCTGTATATAAACACGCTAAACATATATCGCCCATTCAAAGTGTATAAAACTAACAACACATGGAATTTCTATTAAGAAATCAAAGTTTCCCCACATTCTTATGGTGACAACACAATAACCGGCCTTATTTGTTACACTAATTTTCCTTACGAAAGGCAGTAGAAGAAGAAAACTGATATTTGCTTACTTGTTAGAAAAGAATATACACTTTGTGTATGAGTTAATCGCTCTTTGACACGACTCACCGCCATTTGACTCCACAGGACTTCGCATATAGCACAAATTAGGGAACGTGATGCATATTTCTTTATTGTTGTTGTTGAAGTTGACTGAGATTTTGGTGTTTTCAACTCAGTGCCATTAATGACACACGATGTTTCAATGAAAGGTTTCAACTGTAAGTAAATAAATAAGTAGATCAAAGGTGAATTTTCAGAAGACGAATATTATACAACTTTATTTGAAATTAACCATTTTAATGTCGAGCGATAAAAAGAAAAGAACTCATGTAGAGTAATGATAAGAGAAATGTGAAACTTAGCGAAATACTAAAACCGTTTTATACGTGTTATCACTGCCTGCGTACGCTATGAAATAAACGCAAACACACAGATGAACAGGCGAAAAGATGAAACAATACCGGAACTAGTTAAGCACTCATCGAACATTCAGGACAGACGGTTATTATTATTATTTCCGAGTGGAACATACGGTTTCAACAATACATCTCCACTCTCTTCTATTTTCTGCCGTCCTCTTCAGCTACGTCCACAATTGCCCATAATCTCTCACCTCCTCTTCGCACGATCTCTTCCACGTCACTCTCGCACCGACGATCTACTGATCGCTTCCCATTGGGATTCCACTCGAGCGATGGCCTCCATTGGGTGCGATGTCATTCGATGGTCTCCTCAATATGTATGCGTGATCCATCTCCATTTCCTCCTACATTAAACATAAATCATCCACGCGCGAAATCCAGATCTTCTAGAGTCTTCTTATCGTTGGTCCAGCGTATTCCTGCCTCCTCGCTTCCCACTCACAGTCTGATGCATAATCCAGTCCACGACAATTGATAATATCATAGTGAGTGATAATAGGCAGACAGCCAGCTTGTCTTACTCCTTCTTGTATTCACTCTGAACGCCTCGCTGAGTTTCCCGTTGTGGCCCTCCTGACACGTGTCATTATCACATAACCAGCTGTTGAATGAAGTTGATGCAAACTGGGGCACTGCATGTCGTAGTTCGAAATTACTTGTCGGTCAACACTGTCTGGTGAGGTCCTTTTCGAATTCGATGAAGTTGAGGACAAATGGGTACAGCATATTAGTACCAATGTTCAAAATAGACAGAATGAAAGACATTTTAGGTGAACTTTGAATTTTCAGTAATATTCACATCAAAGTAATTTTTTATAAGTTTATTTTGAAATTTTTTCGGCACGTAGCTTTTTTTCACACATTATGATCCCAGACACCACTACTACAAGGCCATGCTGTGAAGTCACTCATAAAAATGATTGAATCTACTGAAATTTAGATATATTCCTTTAAATTTATTTGAATAGCCTTGGAATAATGCCTTAGACCATCACAGGCAGCTATGAACCTTTTTAGAGATGTGAACACTTATCTAGTCTAAGGTAGGTAGGGTGAAGTGATACGGTGGAGGTTTGAATCACGGAAACAAAGTTGTTTGAGTCAATCAGTTGCATCACCATCTAACTGAAGCTATCACATCACGCTAGATAAATATAGACGAAATAGTAGAATATAATGAATATATATACATATACATAGTTACTTTAAGTTCCCAGTGGAACACAGGGCTTCAAGCTAGGAGCTTGAAGTTTCGGTAGTAGTGGTTTTATTTTTACTGGATGAGGTTGCTAGCCTCGTGCCTAACCTTTCCTCTTTACCAGTCTTATTACTGGCTTGGCGAGGTAAAGGACTGCGTTGCTCGGGGATCGAACCCCGGACCACATGCGTGGTTGGCAAGCATTCTACCGCTGTGCCACCGATGCACACTGATACCTGTATATTGCAAATAATCTATTACTGATTAATAATGGACTAAAACGGACAAGATTAAAGTGGAATTTAAATTATGATTACTAAGACTGGCAAATAAGAAGGTATTTGAAGCAACCGCATAAAATTTACTGAATATTCTTAAATTTATGATTTCAGAATGTTTTATGTTTTTTTGAAGTCAAAATAAGAGTTTTCTAATCTGCAGAAGAGTTAACTTTGGTGTACTATATGACTTTAGGTTTTCAGTCTTTGTAGAAATCTATTCATTTTTATTGTAGGCACTATGGCTTACACGAGAAACTCTTAACACGAAAAAATACTTTGGTATTTGAAACACGATGCGATTATTGTTACTGGTTCAATCAAATTCCATGCTCAAATTCTTTTCAGACATTTGTAACTATTTATATGTTGAATATTTATATAGGTTAGGTTACTAAATTTAGTACAAATTACACCGAGTCAGTTACACGAAGTTTATAAATAATACTGTGATTGTATATTTACATATACATATATCAGTTCATAAAAAACTGGTAAACGACTGTTTGATACCTTTATCACATAATTTTTCAGATGTTAACGAAGACAAACAAGACAATGAAGGGTTTTACTTAATCATAACTTACTTTGGGAGAAGTTGTAATAAGATTGTAGAAATTCAGATACAAACGTTCGAGTTCATCGAATGTTAAACAGGGAAATGATGAATTTGGTAAAGTACTATCTGAGAATCGACGTCGCTTTCGAACAGGCATGTCTGTTATTATTTGTAATGGTTCATCTTTAGGAGTATTAGTATGTAGCGATTCTATTGTGCTTCCTGTAGAATCAGATACACCTGATTCATTTCGTTGACGAACACGGCGAGATGAACCAAGTTGTCTAGTACGACGACGACGACAGACAGGAGATTCGTTTGTGTGACTAGTATTCTGAGTAATTTCTTGTGCGAATGAACTTGATGATAATGATCTGGATAAAGAACTTGATTTACTATCCAGCTCTCGATTATCACTAGGACTATCCAAGTGTTCCTCTGACGTTTCGAGATGAACGGAAAGGGGTGATTGTGATTTTGTAAAAGAAGATGAACGTGAACGAGAATAATTTTGAGATGACAATTCTTTTCTCCGTTGTAGAACTTTGTGATGAAGGCCGTTTTTTAATTTTAATGAATCGAATTCTTCTGGTAAACTACAAGTGAGATGATTTTCAATGTAACCTAATACTATAGATACAAACGCCAAGTTGGGTTCTTTAGCAGAGGAAGAGGAATCAACGCCAACATCAGCTGTTACAAGAGAGTTGATAGTATTGCTTTTCAAACATTTCATACTCATTTGTTCATCAGAAAACACTACCCCACAACTAGCAAATACTTCTCGCATTAGTTCGATAACTGAGTCAACAGATGATAGGGTGAAGTAGCGCCGCCAAGCTCGGAAAGACACATTGGACGCACCAGCGCGGAGCGTCATTTTCGTGTAACTATATGCATGAAACCAAAAAAAGATAAATTGATTAACATGCTATAAAAACTAAGAGAGATAACGTTTAAAGTATGTACCACAAGATAAGTTACATCCTGTAATTGAAAGTCTATATGAGTGGCATTCTTGCAAACTTTCGAATTATGTATATTTAGCTACATTGTGTTAAAGATGCTTTAACCTCCACCCCAAGACATTACACTTGTGTTTGACTCACCAAATGGCCACCTCTTACACTAACATACCATGACAGGTAGCGAGAAAGAGATGAGAAACATAACTTAGAGTTCCAGAAGGATATATGGCGTTAAATGAAAAAAGGCAAATGAGGTAATTTAGTAATACAACTGAAATGAAGATTATACGTGGATGGGTCCCATCAGTTGCGTATAACTTAGTCTCTTGTTTTTTGTTTCAAATATCTTGCGGAACTAATCCAGTAATCCTCCTTCATACGGTAAAGTGAATCGTTTGAGTCTGATTACTCATGAATTTTCTCTAATTTGGTTGACACTATGCAATAGAGGAGGTGACACAACACAACCCACGCGATGGTTGACAGGCTAACAACTACATTAAATGTTTCTCACCAACAAATGACATAGCACAGTAGGCCCCACTTATTTCGTAGTTCTTACGTGTGACCACGCGTCTATAATCTCTTCCAGGCAGGTACTATACACTGACTTCACATGACAGGAGTGGCTCTTTCAAAAATCCCGAACGCATGTGTCTGGTTTCAATCATCGGACTGCTAGACAAACAGGGTTCACCTAGAGGAGTTATGAAACCTTGATTCCCAATGAAGTCACATGAGTTTCAGGACGCAAAAGAAGCGAATAGCACTTGAATGCTTTCATAACTTGCAGCCAAGGAAACGCGGTTGTTTTCTTCTGGACCAGAGGCAAAAGTAGTTCCTTGGGACAGACATGTTTCAGCTAGGGAGAGACCTTGGTTCAAACACATCACGAATGCCATCCTACAGACTTCATTAGTCGTGTCATTTATTGAACGCGGAGAAGAGGTGGTGACCCAATGACGTGACGTTAATGGACAACAGATAATTGCGTTACCTTAGTTCGACGAATCACAACTCCCTCGATGGCGTGGAGTTCGGCGGTTAAAGGCGCTATCAGATATGTATCAGAATGGAAGCGAGTGGCAAATAATATACACTTCCCTTTTTCCTTATACTTCCTAAGTCTTCTTGTTGACTATCTGTTACGTTTCAGTTCCCCTCGTTTCATTGTTGCATTTTATGTGGTGCATCCCATTGACACTAACATGGTGTCGTCTTAGTTTCAAATAACCACGTTCCATATGGTGGTGGTCCCACGATGAATTTAAAAAGCAGATGCTTTAAAATTTAAAATTCTGCCTCGCGGCTACATCTCAAAGTTGTATATTGAAAACAGTTGCTGAGTACTTTGGAGTTTGATAAACAGTCCGATATCTCACTGGTTTTACGGGTGACACAGAATGACAAAGACCTGGTTTAACATTTCACAGATCACTTTCTCACTAGAGCTGGCATGATTACAAAAGTAAGTGAAGTATCAAGATGGAGTGAATTGAACTATCAACACAAATTTGCACAAAAGTACGACATTGTAAACGGCTACGCTCCGCAAAAGTACGTAGGTAGATAAAGATTGAGAATGAACTACAAAAATGGGGAATGCGCGGGAGGACTATTAATTACAAGAAGAACGGTCAGGACTTAATGAACCCCAGGACACCACAAGGAACTTATTTGGGCCATTGAGAATGACTTTGAGTTGTGTCACCAAGTCTTCAAATACTGATTTTTTGAATACCTAGGACCCTAGCCAGTCTACACCTCAAACTAAGTCAAAGTTCCTGCGGATTGGTGCCATGTTTTCTAACCTAGGAATGTGGTAGGTTGAAGAACATAAAATATTCCAACCACCTTAAGCGAAAGGTCAAAACAATCCCATTAGTTGACTTCCCCTTAGAGTAACAACACAACTAAACTCACTACTGGCCATAGAATACAACCTAACAGGGGAAACCTAGAGCAGAAACTTATCACTGAAAACGAATAATCCTTCATGTATTCCACTTTCAGTGGACACGTTATAGCTATGGGGAAGGATGTGGTCATTTGCAGCACAGTACAAGTGCTAAGATTTTGCCAGCAATCAGTCTGTTAATGTCCATGGTGTTGACATGCGTTATTTACTGTTCATGCTCTTTCCACTTTCGATGGCAAAGTTAGACTATGGAGTCCCAGGGGATGAGAACGCAAGAGTGATCTTGAACCGACCAACCAACAGGTAATTTCTGCACAAAATATGACGTTTATTTACTAAAAAGCGTGAGAACACATTACACAGGGTATCTTTGACAAGACTTAAAAATAGCTCCCGGTTATGATAAGTACCAGTTTTTAAGTTAGACCAGTTTCTGTACATGTATTCACCAAGGTGAACTGCTTATCGCTCTTATCCTGTTTTGCAGTCTTCCCCAGAAGACGGTTGAATTATTATGGTTTGTAGTAAGAGGTTCGACGACTACTACTAGGAAAATGTGGATAATAAAATAAATAAAACCAATTATAAACCTAACCTTAATCGTAACCCTAACCTTGACCCTAACCCTAGCCGTAACGAGCCACTGACACGTTATCCAAACAGAACTTTAAAACGTGATCTGGGTGAAGCTTGCTTCTTAGTTGGTGAATAGCGTTCATATTTGCTCTACAATAATGACAGGTGTCGTTAGCCAATGACTAGCATGCGTTCAAGACCACTGAAGCGTTGGAACCCCTGAGACCCTATAGTTTAACTTCGCCCTTCCGATTTTGTCGCCCACCACTTAGTGGTCGTTGTGAAAACTTCTGACCCAGTTAAATATCAGTAGCCTCCCAATAATGTCATATTTAGGCCCCGTCAAAAAAGGGTGATGTAGTTTAGACAATTCTCGTTTGGGAAATGAATGGAAGCTTAATATTTCGGTTGAAAAAGTTTACTGACAGTAAGAGGAAATGTTTCATCTACTGCCAGTTTACTTTATCATTTCCGTCATATTTGTTACCGTTTTTTCACTGCACAGGAACTTAATCTGGGGTATTCAGTAGTATTTGAGAAATCATAATGGCCATACATCAGTAACGAAGTATAAGACCACATTTTTGTTCACACCTTCAATAAGACTATTCACCAATAAACCAGCACATGTGAGGAATCACGAGACGATGGATAAGAGGAAGGATAAATTTCAGTAGAAATGCAACAAATAAATGTTACTCGTGGACTAACCAAGATAAACTAGAGCCTATAACTAAATATACCTTACTAATTGGTGAGAGTAACATGTAGTTCTGATTGTGAAATGCTGCAAATTTACGGGATTTAAGGACTAACTATTATTACTTGATCAGTACTGCATCAGGATAGAAATTTTACCCAACATGTTTCCTTTAACGAACATGTCACAAACACTAACCAGTTATACTAATAATGGCGAAATGGAACAACTCTATAATGGAGTCTTCTTGCACGGCCACTTTTACATACATTGGACTTCCTTAACCCCATGTGTCACACTAACCAATGGACGGTTAAGCACAACTTTTTATCATGAATAACAAATGCTCCTCACTCACTTTCCGGTCCATGTATATGAATATTTAAAACTGGCAGTCATTTGTAAGTAATACCAGTCTAACTGTGTGAAGTCTAAGTCTTGACCATGGGTTAAAAATTAAGGATACTTCACGAAGCTCTTGGATGTTAGTTGCTTTCAAATATACCAGGTGTCAAGCGTAAATTAACGGAACAAAATGTTATGGTTTTCGTGACTTGACTCTGCTACACTGTCTATACGGTGAACCGTGCTTGTATGTTACACAGTTCCTAGATGAATATATTTTCTGGCACAGAACTAACAGGCACAACAGGACTCTGGGGAATAGTTACTAGTGAATGCCTAAACTGAAGGAAATACTTATCTGGGTAGTGACTATTAGTTTCTTCAGGAACACTTCTCCCTTTCTTAAGAAAAAGTAACAACAAATATGAATATTATCAAGCACCTAATATTAAATTTTCTGATATATAAACAACAAAATAAATACGAGTCAAACCAACCTGGAACCAATCCCACGTGCAAGCGTTAACCGTAAAAAAATCCACACAGTTGGACGAAGTACAAATCCCCGCTCTTGATAAACATGATTGAAAACAAATCAAAGTAGCGCATTACCTTCATTTGTGCAAAATGACGAATGTTAAACTGTTTACAGGATGAAATTGAAAAAGAAAAGTGAAAAAATGGATTATTTAAATATAGAAGTTACAACAATGTAGAACAACATTCACCCTACAAACCGACCAGTTGTGAAGATACCTTCCTAAAGTTCACAATCCACTGTTGAATCACCTAATTCTGAACGTTTGTCTCTATCATAGAAGTCTAAAACAATGAATTTTTTCCTTGAAATACCTCGCTTCAACATCTGTTGCTTTGCTGAAAGGAAGATTCGATCACCATTTGCAGATCGGAAGGTTCAATAGCGGTCTGAAGTCTACTCTCATTGTTAGTCTCTACTTTGTTTTCTGTCTGAAAGGTTTTTAGTCTGGAAGTTACCTGCATTAATTCTTGTGGCAAGTATGTATGTGAGAATCTAGCTTCTTTCTGCAGCCATTCACGGGAGTGGAGTCGATACAACTTATCCGATATAGTTTTTCCGAGCTAGTGTAAGCAAAATGTATTTCTTTGTCCTCACTTCGTCACTGTAAGATAAATGTTCCTCATCCCCGGTAAATTTATGCCCAGTGTGTTCTGCTACTTGACGGTGCATCTTTGGTTGACTTCAAGAGGAGTGGTTGGAGGATTGCCTATATGCAGTTTGTTAAGACCTTGGCGCTTGTGCGAATGGTATTGACTCGTTTGTCCACTGGTCGTCCGTTGCAGTGGAAAATGGAAATGATAACAACTATTAATAATAACGGATATTCATGGATAATCCCCATCCAGGCATTAATGAAAACAAAACACGTAGATCAGCAAAGAGTCTCTTTTCGGCGAATTCATCTTCTTAGCTGTACAATCGCAAATATATATGCATTGTTTTGTATGTATGTGTACATTAAGTTTGTCAAACAAAGTTACAATTGGTTAAGGTTAATTTTAACTAAACAAGTGAAGGTTGGTAATACAGGTCAAGAAAATTAAGTGTTAGTGAGACTAGGGTAGTAACAAAGGTGATGAGTTGTCACAAACAGTTGTAATAATAATAGTGAGTTTTACTCAGGATGCACATAGAAACAAAGTAGAAATTTGTTACTACCCTAGTCTCACTAACACTTAATTTTCTTGACCTGTATTACCAACCTTCACTTGTTTAGTTAAAATTAACCTTAACCAATTGTAACTTTGTTTGACAAACTTAATGTACACATACATACAAAACAATGCATATATATTTGCGATTGTACAGCTAAGAAGATGAATTCGCCGAAAAGAGACTCTTTGCTGATCTACGTGTTTTGTTATCATTAATAACGGATATAACTAGTGAAGATTATGTAGACTTCAAAAGGAAAACGTACAAACTGACCGTGAAGACTGATAACTAAAATAAATGTATGAGTAAATTGAAATAATAATGGAATAAGTGGGTGAATGAGTAGATTAATTAGACGAATGAGACAAGGGAGAATGGGCAATTGTATGGGGCGAAATAAGATATATATACTGTACAGTGAGCTTTAACGAAGTACATCGTTTGGATGCAGTCTTTGTATAGCTGGATGATTATCTAGCCTCCGATTAAACCTTTCCGCGGGAACCTTGGATAGAGATCAAGAGTGGAAACACCCAACCGTCTACGCATGAAGTGCACAGTCGCGCGGGTATAATTCACTCTCGTATTATCGTTCTGCTATAACCAGAAGTAACTCTTACTCTGAAATTACACAGGGAGCAATGTACACTCTGTGGTCTTCTGGTGTGTTGTCGCACTACCTAGCTTTTTCAATGTTGAAAGTCATATCATTGAGTACTGCCTAGTATCCCAGAATCTTTGGGTCTGTCTGCAGCACATCTGAGCCTCTCCGGCACTTTGTCGCTCTCCAAATCTTTACTTTGTCAGCGTGGAGGTGGCACGTCAGGTCATCAATAAGAATCGAAAATATTAGGGGACCTAGGATGGAGAGCTGACAACTTCACAATGCCGAACTGTGCTTGGATGATCCAACACCAATGACCTTGGTACGGAATCCTCTTCCGTTCAGGCAGTCCTCCAAATAAAAGAGAGGCATGCCACCAATACAAGCCTGCCTGCTTACCCAGGAAAGTCATCCTGAACTATGTCAGATGTCTCCGCAAGGTCAGGGAGAACCAAATGAATTGGGACATTCACGTCCCAGTTTGAGGAGAGGTAGGTTTCTTATGTAAAGATTACACGCTTTTTCATATTTCAGGTAGGCTGCATGGCGCGCATGAATTGGTTTCACAAGACGACAGGGTGGGCAACCAATTGGAAGACTCTCCACGTCTTACCGAACTGTTTATTTGGATTGGCTGCGAATTTAATTTTTCCCTTGAGTCCTCTTTCTTACTAGCACGCTACACTTGTCTGCTAACGTGCGCTTGATCTCCGCTTCAGTTCATTGTTTGACGATTCACACTACACCAGTATGATGTACTATCATCCGGAGTTGACTATGTATCCATCGCACGGGATCTACTTCTTCTGAATCCATGTTGTGTTTCATGGAATACTGTGGTCCTGCAGAGGTGTTGCCTGATATGATCATCATTCAAACTTTCCATAATCTTCGATACCACTGAGCATAGGGTTACTGGTCTTTAAGTCGTTGCGTTTCACTGATTTCCACTCTTGAATTTTGGGGGAAAGGATGGTCTCCTTCCACTCCTTTGTCAGTTTCTCTGGATCAGTGAGGCGTTGGAACAGATCACGTAAGGACCTGCAGAGAACTTCGGCTCGCCGTCTCAGAACAGATATCTGAATATTTCCACAACCTGGTGAATTTTCGGCGATGAGTGTTTGTACCTTCGCCAGTGTGATTGCTAGATCAATTTGACACCTGTCCTGGTAATTTAGCAGTGCGACCGTTATTGCCTATAGCAGCAATACCCACAGTTATTCAGCTGTGTATTAAATATTAGGCTGAATATTTCAGCCATTTTCAGACTAGTGAGATAGTGACCATTAAGGCGCTTTAAGGCACATGCCCCTGGCTGGTAGGTTCTATTTCCGACATGAATCGTTATAAGCTTTGTGGGTTCCCCAAGAGTCTTCATGTTAGATTTGCCTGAAATGACCTCCTGTCACTCCACAATCCAGCGCTGCATCGATCTCTGAGTCTCAAAAATGCCTCATTGTCAGTTTGACTCCTGGAGGGTCGCTATGCAAACCAGTCCATTACTTTTCTCTCTTCTACCAAGAGGATCGCCTCCTGATTTGTAGTACGACTAGGGGGACGGTATCTGAGATTGCTGTGTGATCAACACCTTCTACAATATCCCAGAGTTCCTCCATCGAGGGCTCAGCTCACTCCGTTGACCATTCTGAAAATTGTCACTAGTCTTAGCATTTTGGTGCAGTCAGCTTCGCTATAGCACAGGCAGCGTCGCGCAGCGTTACTGTTAGAATCAGAGTTACGATTGCCGTTAGGGTTGGTGTCAGGGTTTAGACAAATCTTGGGATCAGAATGTTCTACTTACCCTATCCGAGTCTTTCCAGTAAATAATTTTAGGACGTTCTAGTTGTATTTCTATTTTTCGGGGAAAACAAACTGCATTCTTGTGTCAAAGACATAGGTTATTCTGATTTTTGCCTCAAAGTCGCGTTCACGCCTCTAGGACCTCCATTTCGTGAATTCGCATGTCTGTCTGCTGCCCTAAATCACTGATTAATAAAGGGTGCAGACAGCTGTGAATGAATTCTTTGCCATGACCAGCCTCACTTGAACATTGGTGAGTTGTCTGCTCTCTGTTCGACATTCATATCTTCCGTTATAGTTTCGGTGTTACCATCCGGGTTGCGTCTTGCTGATCATTGGTTTTAGTTGTCTGCAGAAGTATTTTTCCTTCTTCACCTGGATCACATTGTTCGTGGCATGGAACAATCGTGACATTCCCTCCATTTGTGTTGATTCTTGGTGTTAAGATCCTGGATGTGGTTGGTTCTTACTTTCGATGCTATAAGTGACGTTGAGGTAGCTACTTCTCCAATGTGGTGGTGGTTGTTGTCCGGATGGTCAGAACAGATAAATGACTCATCGCGACACGTTCAAATCTGCGACACATTTTAGCGTGATTCGTTATATATATCTATTTTTCTTTTGAGATTCGCACAAGTTTCTCTCCAGTTCCATAATCGTAACCAATAACTCTTTCACTAATTAATCATATAAAAAGCCACAAACTCAGTCAGTTGTTAACCCGATGACTGATAGCACATATATGTTCGCAACAACGAGCAAAACAACTCCCACACAATATAGAAGTGAGACGTATGCCGCAAGCGCTGAACTGCCGCCGTCAATACCATCTACTGAGGCTGGAATTGACAGCAAAAATATGTCAACAACTAGTTGTAGCATCGCTTCTACAAGCTCAGCATCTGATACTGACGTAGACCTCTTCACTACAACTTATGTACGTGTCGCAAAACTTTAGATACCAATTCCAGCTCCAACACTTACTCCAGAAGTAGAACGACTAATGTTGCCTGTAGAACAGCTGAAGACTGAGATACGGGATATAAGGTGTAGTAAGGCTGTGAATGCAGGATATGGCCAGAGTATCTGAACTATCAGCACAGACAAGCGGGACGTAATCTAAGGTCTGTGAACTTATTCCTCTGAGCATCCTGACTAGAACCATAAACCCTGGCGAACTTGACAGAGAATCGATAACTAAGGTGGACAACTTTATAAACTTCATAATAACAGATGTCACCAAAAAACCAAATAAAAAATAAGTGCGATACCCTACAGCATACCGGATAATGAGGGGTTAAATAGTTCAAGGTATCCTACTTGGAACGTCGAAAATGCCTCACTCTCAAACAAAGCCCCACAGACTGAAAATGAGCCAGCACAACCACCACTGCCTTATACGCCTTCAGTTTGAGACGCAGACAGATGCTAAGAAACACATCAATCCACAACGTATCCTATTACGGAAACGAGCTAAAAATTAAAAAAGTTGTAGCAGTAAGACAGTCATTGAAAGGCGTGCTTACAATCACCTGACTAAACCTAATAGTGAGAAGGGCAAGACTCCTCGAGTTGCCAAAATAGATAAACCCAGGGCCAACATGGTAGAAATCCCCCCTCTCAAACCTCACTGAATAAGTTTCACTGAACAGGACACCAGCCGAAAGGCTTTTGGGTGATAACACTTCTCCTAATGCAGCTTCTCCGCCCTCTATCATTGGCTTATATATGTCTCTGGATAGCCCTAAGACAGAAATCGATGCCTCTTGTAAGTCGACGACATCCCGTCTTAGCCACAACACGAAAGTTCAAATGGAATCTGGCAATAAAACATGCAGAAACACACCGCTCAGAAATGAAGAATCCACGCTGTAAGGTAAATAATATACAAAATTATACTACAACTGCGTCTAAAGCAGAAATAAGGCCATACTGTCCACGAAAAATAACGAAACATGCTGGCACAATATGACAAGTTACACTAAGGCCGACACTAATAGCTGGTGTAGCAACACCATCGCGTAAAATGGTACAAGTGGCAATGCTCAGAGTTCAGCTGCCAAACACTTTTGGTCTTCAAAGTATGGCACACAAACAAACTTAGGTGGAATGTATGGCACAAGTCTTCTGGGAATTAAACCACAGTCCAGCAGTGAAGGGCACATAGAATGTCACCAAACATTAGGTAGATTAATAGGTTATGGGCATCACAAAGTACCAGTAATTTTTTATTCTCCATATTCCGGCAAGCGCTAACCATACAGCTGATGGGGATGTTAACTCTTCTGAACTTGTATCACTAGTGTCGGCTCCCTCTTGGGAAGAAAACAGCCACAGTCCAGTGCACGCGCAATTATCAATCGCATCCAGTGCTTGGACAAACATAGGCCAAATAAAAACTCCTAACCATGTCTTAAACTTACCTAAGTCCAGAACTACTTTATCCTTTGTTGAATCCAATAAGTCGACCCATCATTCACGAAAAAGAGCAAATAAAAACGCGATAGATATAGATGAACATGGTACTGATGCAAGGACCTCATGCCACGTGGAACCCGTGGATGCCGGACCACATATGAGACTGGCTGACGGGCTTAAATATTTCAAACATTGCTTCAACTCTCAAATTAAACTAATCGTTGTTAATGCTAGTTCTAACCTAAACAAACTACGGGTGCTCACGGCACACACACTCGTATGTAAAGCCCCAATAATTTTTATTTGATCTTGATATGACTGTTATTATACCAGACGAGGAGATAAGCATCGATAGACACATACACTTTCGATGTGACAGGAGCGGCGTTAAGGGAGGAGGCTGTCTTATGTACTTCCTGAACACACTATATTACAACTAGAAAACAGGGAAGTCAATGATATGCACGACACCCAATGGGTTGACGTACACTTTAAAAGTGCTACACTATTAATAGGATGTATCTGGCACCTGGCACCTTTAGTGATTACAAAACACAACTTATAAATGCACTGGAGCAAGTATCCACTCTTCCATACGAGCAAAACATAATGTTGATTGTGACCAGCTGTACTATCTTTTACTAAGCACCATTTCAATTCCTCATCATATATTGCGGGAAAATAAAAGCTCAAAGTTGTTCGTCTGTCTTTAAAGAATATATTTGAATGAGCAGTACGTCTAATACCTGGCTTGTTTAGAACGAATCCGTTAATGTATCAGCATTTTAATTTCCATCGGGTTTAGCTGTTCACTTCATTGTGTTTGAGAAAATCCGCCAGCTGTGATCTAGTAAGGCAATTTAACCTAAAACTTCTCTTATTTCAGTGATACTTTTCCATTCAGATATGTTCTTATCAAAAGAAGGGATTCACTTTTTGGCATTCGCATATGGGAGTATTGCAAAATTAATAGTCCAGGCCGACAACTGCTACCCTGTCGTAGTGCTTGGGGTTGAATACAACAGTGATCCGACAAGCTAAAATGACTGGGACTTGTGTTTCTTCACCTCATACCATGTCGGGAAGGTTGTTTGGATAGTGGTTGGACTAGAAGCATTTGCCACGGGGTACATGGGCCCCGGAATCCAATCTGATCAAACGGTGTATGAACCTGTATTGGCCACCGACAACCATGGAAACGAAGCTCCTGATGCTACCCTGCGGATTAGACTTCAAGTTAAAGGGTCTGGGGGTGGTCTCCTGAGATAATCACCTGCTTCGGTTTGGGCTCCCAGGCAGTATCTCAGCCCTCATACAATCAATGAAATGAAACAACGAAGTATCAGTGAAATTAATTGTACTCTCTCAACAATGCTCTCGAACATTGATGATGTTTCAAGAGACGCATTTCTTTCCAACCTTATAATAATAATAATGTATTTCATATAAATTTACAAATTTATATGAAAATGCATGCCATTTTTACAGGCACGATCAAGTATGATATAATATCAAATGGTAGATTGTCTACAAGTTAATCGTATTTCAACTGTTAAATATTCGATACATATAATACACTCATTTTCTGAATTAGGCCGTATAGTTATTGAATTGTACAGTTGTCCTCCAGGTTGAGCGGGAAAATCGACTTCGTTCCGTTTTCATCCCGTGGTTGTAGGCATACGATAACCAACCAATATTGAGGTAAGTACACCTTTTACAAGGAATTGGAATCTGTTTTAGAAAAATTAAAGTGCTGAGGTGAATCATTAAATTGTAATGAAATAGGTAAGTGCAAGTATCATTAATAAATGCATTAATAAAGGAAACACCCTAGGGTAACAACATTCATTTGCAATGTATAATGCTACAGATATATCACAAACTATCATGATATCCACTTTTGGTTTTAATACAATTATCCTCATGCCAGTTGTTTTTATTTGATACCTTTTTGTGCATTTAGTGCACAGCCGTACCCTTCAGAGAGTAGGAGTATAATAAGTAATGAAGAGCCATAAGATGTTAAGTTTAATGGAGTAAAATGAGGATCAAGTAAAGACGTTGTCAGAAAATAAATGAGATAAGACATTGTGGAGTGGTATGAAAAGATCTGACGATAGACAGCAAGTTAATTTATAAGATGCCCCATAAATCTGAGCAGATCCCACATGGTCGCATCTCAACAATAGGCTGGGGGAATGGTATAAATTTAAAGGTAGAAGCATGATCTGTCAAGGCGTTCATTGTTATCTTTTTCAAGATAAAGATTTAAGCCCTCATAAAAATCAGAAATATCTCGAGCCTTCAAATTTTTAATGCTGTTCCTGCAGAATGGGGCGATTCACCTTAGTGACCCCCACCATATCTACTGATCAGCTAACTCCACCCTCCCACCTTTATTTTTATATGTAAAGACTTCAGCCTAATTGGAATCAACTAGGATTTATCGACAGGCCCAAATAAATATGACGGGCTTTTAGGAACGCTTGACATTTTCGACTGGAAACAAACTGTCACTATCCACAAAAGAGGTGCTAGGCTTAATATTCTACCACAACATAAGTACCTCCCAATCCTAGTGGGTTCTAATTTTTCAGGTAACGACTATAGAATAGTGCTGTATACACTGCCACTTCCACTGATTTGCACTGCAGCTTATACTCCTACCTCTCAACTAATAACAATAGTAAGTACAATAAGGCAGACTGGGCTTCCATGGAATCAATCCTAAGATCCTCTGAATGGGGTGGGTACTTCACTAGTGATGACCTGTCGAGAGCTCTGAGCATCCTTTACCAGAACTCAGACACATGCTTAGATGCAGCTATTCCCCTCCAAACACTTAAAGTTTCCCCACACAAATAAACATTTATAAAACCAAAGGGCAGTACGAAACTGAAGAGACTCTCGACAAGTCACTTCATACACTACGAATTCGGCACACTAGAGTCAATACTGAACGCTCTTAGCTGTCCCTCAAAAGCCCGAGATTCGCGTAAGAGGACCGAAGAACGCGCCACACTAGCCAGCTCTGCTAGGGTGTATGGTTTCACAGAAATCCTAAAGAAGCGATTTAACAGCAAAACTACAGCATTCCTCTCCTCATAGACAAAAGTAGACTATACAATGACTCCGCAAATATGCGTGAATTATTCAGTAAACTATTCGCAGCCAAGTACCTTAAGCCTACAGTCCCATTACTCAGTATACACCCTACTACTAATACGACACAACTTCCATCTTTACCCAAACAAAAACAAATTAGTAACTTTGAGTTCACTTATGCTGACATGAACAAAACTATTAGAACTCTCAAAAGCTCTAAAGGTTTTGTCACTGACGGTATATCATCGTATTTCTATAAATATGGTGGACCTAACACTCCCATATTAATACTTACAATCTTCCCAATGTCCTTAGGGTCCCAAACTTACCCGCACATTATTACACTTAAGCGCAAATGCTGCTCGAAAAAAAATAATAACATCAGTTCATCATTACTCAACGGGAACTACAAGCTCCTGGCAAAGGTTTAGAAATAGGCAAAAAAGGAGATTATGGGTATTAGGTTGTTGGAGGCAATCAGCAGGAAACCTTGGATCTAGGTTTCGTGCTAGTTGGCACTCATCAGCAAGGCGTATCTATAACCTTGAAGGAACTCATGTCCCTCCTGAGATTCGAACCCACGCCTTCGAAACAAACTGTATGATGAACGTTTTCCATACACTTGGTTGCCTCAAGTTAGAGGGTGACATAATAATCGCTTGTAAATGAGCAGAGTCAGCCAAATTATGGTATCCTACCATCAGGTCATTGAGATTTGCCGTAGTTACCATCTGTAGGAAAAGTTAACCATAACCTGAATAAAAATTCATGTAATCTTATTATTTGACCTTGTTATATTATATCTTGACTTCACACAGTGTTTTTGATACGAGTATGGAATTTTCAGCATGTGATTTCGGCAGCCAAAATTTAGCAGGCCAACCATGGGTATCAGGTGTGCGTTGGCCGGGGGTCGAACACTGGATCACGTACATGGCCGGTGAGCGTCCTAATCTCTGCGCCACCGAAGCACCAAAAGTAGTCAGCAGGCCGAGCTGATGTGTAATCTCAGATAGCAAACTTTGCCACTAGGCCTCAGCTGAATTCGCTCTTGAGTCCTGCACAGTCTTCCTTGTCTTGCCTCTTTTCCATGAAGAAGCAGTATGTGTGCCTTCAGTTGGCGTTTGGAAGACAGGGTAGACTAGCGCAGATACTTAAACTGATAAGAAGCCGGAAGCCATCAATTCGAAGTTACAAATCTGAATTTTGAGAGTATAATTCCTGTAACTAATCACTTTCGCGTTTATAACTTAGAATCAGGACAACAGCTACCATAGTTTTTAGGGAATAGAATATTTTCGGCCTCACCTGCTACGGAGTCAAGGAACTTTTGGATAATTCTGGTAGATAAACCTGAACTAAGGTCTAGACAACTAAGTTCGTCGTTTCACATCTTTACATTCTCTCCCGTCTCACTCTCCTGACAACTATAACTACACTTCTTATTATTACTACAGCTACATATATCAACTTCAAATTTAATCAGCTGCCTTTTTTAACGTTTTTTAAATTCTTTTTATGTCTGTTAGTCTGAGTAACTTCACTAATTATATCTATCATTATTATTCTTATCTCTTTTCTTTTGACGACAATACCGGAGGACTAACTAGTGAAAGGATCAACTGCATTCACAGTAGTAACAGTCTTAGCACACCTCATACTACAAATCACATATAATTAATCCTAGCACTTCTCCTTTTGGAGCCAACCAAAGCTACAACAGTCGAGTGACGGGACGAGCTACGCAGAAGTTTACCAAAGATCGGGAACCTATACCTCACAATCAAGAGGCTAGCACAAAGAAATCAAATTGGTTTATACTAGCTCGTAAAAACGATATTGGATATTGGATTCGGGAATTCGCTTCTCCAATGGAGTCATAAACGTTCGGATTGTAGTCTTATAGACAGCAGTGTCTGCTCATCTTATTCTGCCTTCCTTGAGAGTATACGAGACACTCAGAGAAATTAAACAGAAAAGCAGTAGCACAGGTTACGATTCTTACACATTCATTAACTATAAATGAATATGGTTTATTCTACTGTGTCTTACATATGATGGATACTACAAAGTAAATGGACACTATCATATGTTATGGCAAATATTGGCAAGAGTAAACGGTTGGTTGAAATTTCGCTCGGCAAATTTTTTTGTCAATAATTTTTAATAAAATTTTGTTATATGTTTTCTGGATTGATAGGAATTCTCATTTCCTGGCTAGTTATGTTGGTGTCCACGTCATTTAATCTGACTGCGACACACTTAGCATATTGGTTGTAATGATTAGTGTTTCACGCTGAATGCGTCAAAACATCTCTACAATGAAGAAGATGGGGTAGTTGGGGGGTAATAATAATAATAATAATATATATTTCGTATAAACGGGTAAGTTTACATGAAATGCATGCCATTTTTACAGGCACGATCAATTATGTTACGAATAACAATTGTTAATTAGCATACATTGTCACTTTTTCAAAAAGTTCATATTGTTGAGTTATAGTACAAGCAATCAGAACAGATTCTTATAAATGTTAATTTGTAAATATTTCACGAAGGTCACCATCGAAGTTGAGCGACAACCCGAAATTCGTTCCATTTCCCGATGATAGTTATGACCAATCGATAAACAACATATATTTGTGTGAGTGCTATGCCTTCAAATTCTTGAACGCTATTTTAGGAACTGAAGAAAATCTGGCGCAGCTGCAAAATGGTATAGAATGCAATTATGAATAATACATTATTAAAAGTATATTTACAAGATAAATACAAGAAGCTATGTAGTACTTGAAATGATAATACACATTTGCAATGTATGATGCTAACCATATTGGTCTTACCATGGAAAACTATGACGCTTTCTATGAAAATATATTTATTCTCAAACATGAGTGTTGTTGTTTTTATCATCAGAGCAACCGAACTTTACGCGAGAAAAGGGTGTAAATGAGAAGAGGGAAAAAATTTCAGCTTCATTAAAGTCCTAGGAAGTTGAGATAAAATAGAGTATAATAGTAATTAGGTAGAAGGATTATTGTGAAGTATATAAGTAACATTTCAGAGAGAAGTGGCTAGAAGGACTAGAACCTGTTGAATACGGTGACCTGTAGGATGTTTGGCGAACTTGTGTATGGCCCATGGGATAGCATCTTGACAAGAAACTGAGCAGGCTTGTAGATGTTAGGAGCGAAAGCATTGTTATTTTTTTACAAGCTAAAACTGTACAGTCATTATTGTTTTATTTTTTCAATTAATTTTTTTTCAAAGTCTATTTTTTTTTATACATTTAGTATCTAAACTCATGTTTAGTTCTCGAGCTGCCAAAATAATGCATGTTGCTGTCCTACAGATCGGAGCGATTCACATTTGTGACCACTACCAAATCTGCTGATCAGCATGCGCCACCCTCCCTCCTTTTTTGACATTAAGCTCTGAGACCTTTTACAATGACTGCAGTTGTAATATTAAATTGCTTTGACTCCGTCCCAATCATACAGTATGCTGCACATTAACAGCTTTCATGACAAGTGCTTCCCATTAGGTCACATGGCACAATAATACCAGAGGACATCGTGAGCAATATTATCATCATACTAGTGAACAAGTGGGTTACTACAAAAGACTAAGAAATTAGGTTTCCCTTAAGAGTTATGAAGTATAAAAATAGCTAATATTAGAACAACTAAGTTATATTCTATTTATCAGAGTGATATGAGTAGTGGAACAATTAGTGATAAAGTTATGTAAAGTGGTCCTGAGTAAGGCAACTGGTTAGCAGAACTTGTTATGCTAAATTTTCACGACCGATTTCATATGGTGTGCGTTACACATTGCAAAGTGACTCATCAATTATATAATGGAGAAATACTACATAATTTCAACATTATGAATTTTTTAGAAAATTATATGAATATGGGTAGGTGTTGACTGAAGATAGTCATTTCAACTCAAAAATAGTGCTAATAATATAAGCATATATGTAAAATATTAAAAGATATGGTTGCTAATGTAAATGTTTATGGAAATAATTACACTGACGAACTTATTGAAGATTACAGTGAGGAGAAAGTCAGTGAGTTAGTTAAACGGTTACTGCGCAGTAAGTAGTTAGAACATCTTTAAAAGTAAAAGGTAGAAGAGTTTTCAGTACTGGGTCAAATTAAGACATAATCTACGGATTAGAGTGTAGTGGATAGTGGTACGATTAAAGATAAGGTTAGGTTGAGTGAGCTTGGGGAAAATGGTTGGTTGGCTGAGTTTGTTATTGCTAAGTTTTCCTGGCCACTTTTCATATGGCGTGCTTTAGACATTACAAAGTAACAGTTTGCTTATATTATGGAAGAACTATCACAACTAATTTAGGATTATACGTCCAGGATAATTATAGATAGTCTTGTGAGTTTATAAGCCCGATTGATGAAATATTGATAAGATCTCCAATAAGCTGAATAACCAAACCTCAGATCAAGGCATATGGGAGAAATTGGATTGGTTTTATCACGTTTTAGGTGCGGTACTGTTGCTGGGGCAAATGAGTTTCCTCAAATTGGGGGTATTGCACTGGGGTCTGTAGTACCAAAGTTAGATGAACAGCCCATATGGGTAAAGTATGGATAAGTAGACCGAAGCTCTTTTGTTGACAAGAACTCGTTAAGAAGACGCTGGAATTCAGTGGGAGATCGGCAACTACGTACATTAAGTGGAAGTTCGTTCCATAATGCACTGTACTGTATTTTGAAGAAACGTGATCGCAGTTTTGTCCGGTACCGGCTTATGGATAGATTATTTTCATGATTTCTAAGAGTATATATGGTTAAATTATTGAAAGCTATTGGATTACTGCTTTTGAGGTAGCCATGTAAAAGGCGAAAAAGGAATGTAAGGTTGAGTTTCAGGCGCCTTAACCAAAGTGGCTGAAGTCTATACATTTTGCACCTATCCGCGTAAGTCAGTCCTTCATGTTTGTGTAATAGGCGTCGTGTAAAACTTCGCTGAATATTTTCAATACGAACCCTGTCATACCCATTCATGAAACCGAAGACAATTGTGCAGTATTCAATTACTGGGCGAATCATGACTTTGTATAAAAGGACTTTAGCCTCAGTTGTGTACATTTTTCGATGTAACAAGCCTGTGAGTCTTCGGCATTTAGAAACAAGTGCTTTTGCATACTGACTAAATGTTAAGTTCTGTGAGTAGGTAACTCCCAGGTCTTTTATGGAATTGAGGGTTTGGAGAGAGGAGTCACCTAGGTGTAACCTGAAATACGGGTGGGAGTTGTTGAAATATAAGGCACCACATTTATCAGAATTGAATGGCAGTTGCCAATCAGTGCTCCAGTTATGTAATCTATCCAGATCATCTTGAAAATGTGTGAATCCCTCGTTCATTGTAGAATGGGGGAAGCTGTATACAATCTTTAAGTCATCAGCAAAGAGGTATGGGGTACCATGCTTGATTACGCTGCAGATATCGTTAATGTAGATTACGAAAAGCAATGGACCTAGTACACTACCCTGAATTACTCCACTTCGTATGGGTCTGGGTGATGAGTAATTATTTGCAAATTTCACAACTTGGGAACGATCTTCCAAGAAAGAAACGAGCCAGGATAACAAGGGGTCCTGGAACCCGTACGACTTTAGCTTAAGGATTAGTCTCTTGTGTGGGACTTTATCAAAGGCTTTTTTGAAGTCAAAGAAGAGGGTTGTGACAAGCAAACCATGATCTCACTTAGCGGTAACATCATCAAAGTAGTCAAGTAGGCAGGTGGAGCATGATCGACTTTTCAAGAAGCCGTGTTGTGCTGGAGTAAACAATTTGTGAAGGTGGAGGTATGAAGCAATATCTTGCCCTATAACTTTTTCCATAACCCTAGAAACTACTGACGTGATATTGATCGGTCGGTAGTTTTCGATATTAGAAGTTGGTCCTAGTTTGTGCCTAGGGGTTATAAACGACAGCTTCCAGCACTCTGGGTAACTGCCATTATTTAAGGACAGATTGAAAAACTTTAGGAGGATAATGGGTATGTCCTCACCACCTCTTTTCAACAAGATAGATGGAATTCCATCAGGTCCAGCTTTATATGATGTCCGGAGGGATGCTATAGCGGAGGAAATCTTTTGTTGGGTAAATGTTATATTACCCAAAAAGTGATATGGTATTATCGGAACATCAAGACTACCTACTGTTTCTTCGTTAGTAAAGTAGCTAGAAAAGTGGGAGCTGAATAACTCGCATATCTCCTGTGGGTCTTCGTATAGTTTTTCTCCATCTAGTAATAAGTTAGGGATACTTATTCTGTTGTTGTTAATTCGTGACTTGATTAGTTTTACCAATGCCTCTGTATTATCGGGCCGTGAAAGGAGGATGCGTTCTAGTTTGATGGACTCAGATAACTGATTAGATTTGTATGAATCATAAGTTTGCTTGAGTGTAATGAGTGATGAAAAGTCACTACATCTGTAGAATTGCCTAGCATGCTTACGCAGTCGGTTTCGAATCTTTACGGGGATGAAGTCAGGCTGTTTAGGCCTCGTTTTCACAAGTCTTGCTGGAGCGATGAAGTCATGTGCAAATCCTAGGTTCTCGTAGAGTAAGTTGTTTGCCTCTATAGCCGAGCTGCATGTAAAGTATGGTCCCCAGTCTAGGGTGCGTAGGTATGGTTTCAGGTCATCCCACTGAGCGTGTCTGTAACCCCTGAGTAATACTTTGTTGACACTTATTGTCGCACTCATGCTAGTGCAAATATTGAATGTACCTAACACTACTCTGTGGTCGCTACCAGGAAACTCTTTACCTACTCGAAGGGTAGTGGGGATGATACCATTAGTGAAAACTAAATCTAAAATCTTAGATAGCCTGGTAGGATGCTGTACGTGTTGTTGCCAGTCTTTTGTTTCTATTATGTTAAAAAATTCATTATACCGTTTTGGTGAGGAAAGTGGTTGCCAGACTACTTCAGGCATATTAAAGTCCCCACATATAATTTTAGCCGTGTGAGGTAGTGAAGTGGCGTAAGCGAAAGTGCTAGCAAGTTTCATATCACCTTCAACAGCTGAACATGGGGGATGATAGATGCAACCTATAAGATAGGAAATGGAGTGAGACAGCCTTAGGATAGCCCAGACTGAGTCATTATCTGTGATGAGCTCTGGGTAGAAGCACTGTGTGGCCTTAATATCAGACCTGATATACATAGCGCATCCTCCTCCTCTGCCATGGTTTCTGTCACCTCTGAATACGTAATAGTTATCAATAGAAATATCTTTATCGCATATCTGAGGAGTGCACCATGTTTCAGTAATCATTATAAGAGACGGGTTGCATATTAAGGATAATGTCGTGAAGTCAAACATTTTGTTAAGTAAGGAGCGAGCATTGATGAGACAGAATGAGAGAGAGTTAGGGGTGACGATGAAATCGCATATATCTTTAAAAAAGTTTTCCTCAAGGTTTGTAGCATCTAGAGCAGATTGTTTGATGGGTGCTAACTCAGATGGTGGCAACGTACTGGCAGTGCTAGAAAAGTGCACTACACCAGTATCGGCACAGAGAGATGTGCTATCATTGGTTACCCCGGCGGGTGAGAGGTGTTCATAATACCGTGACTGAAATGCATTGCCCTCCCCTCCGGTGATAAGTGGCTTGACAGTATGTGTGCTATTTGCGTCAATATTGAGGCTGAAATTTCGTGTTGGCTGAGAAAATTTAGATTGGATGAAGGGGAGGTAGGTATTTCTTGCGGATAGTATGCTGGAGTAAAGTTACGCGCATCGCAGTTATGATTAATATTTTCTGTGTTCAAGTTATTTTCGTAAATATTAGTCCATCGATTATCTTGGGTGGACTGTATCCGGTGGTTGTCAGGGATGTGGTGAGTCAGAAGGCCACTTTTAGGAAAGAAGCCTAACCCACCTGTTCCTTGTTGTAGGGGTCTCTGGATCATACTTTTGTCTACATTAGCTAAAGGTAGGAGAGTTGTGTCGGGGTAGGTGCATGCCTGCCCGTAGGATTTCAACTTATTTTTAGGGTGCCCAGACATAAAGCGTCTGTTTTGTCTAACGGATGAAGATTTGCTCGATGTTGGATGAATTGGCGGGTTACCTCTCCTTTCATTGACGTTATATTTATGGTGGTATGAAGACTTATTCAGCTTCCCTGGGTTAATGGTGGGATTGGAGTCACTTAAGTTAGTGTTATTTGGTTTGCTGCTGAGTAACCTATCAGTGACGGGTTTGAGTGAAGGTATTCTGGATGGCAGGGTTATATTACTCCGTTTTGTGTGCACACTACTGTGAGTACTACTCGGGGAGGTTATACTGAATGCTACATTCTCAAGCTTAGCCTTTTGCGTAGTGGTATTAGCAGCTGATGGTGATGTGTCTAGCGAGCATAACTCTAAAGATGCATCTAAGTCTA